>VYXD01008937.1:1400652-1462410 GCA_013397195.1 Hylia prasina | reverse complement strand
TTTTTTTTTTTTTTTTGTAAAGACATGATTTTTTCCGTGTGAGAGATTTAATCTTTCAAAGTCTTTCTTGCTCTGTGAAAATGATGTTCAGCTGATTGGATTATTAGATAGAGAGCAGCATCCATTCATTGGCTGAGTGAGGAGAGTGCCTGAAGTTTGATTAATTTGGCCATCTGAAATGCAGCAGAAGGTGCTGTTGAGGGAACTGGACGATGTGGAGCGTAGCTGAGCCTTGCAAACCTCCCAGTCCTTGCAGGAACCGAGAAAGAGCTGCTGAAGTTAACAGGTCAGAGGGAAATTCAGCCACTTAGTACAGCCACGAACACGAGTGTGAAACAGCACAGTTGTCTGCACTGGATGGCCAAGTGCACCAGCAGACAAAGAAATTGCCTTTTCCCTTTGCAAAGGGAATAATTTTTAAATTTTTGACACCATCTGCTTTGTGAGAGCATCATATCTTCTGTAGAACACACCTGAAATTCAGTCTGGCCATACTCCAGTCCTTGTACATTCACAGGTCAAACAAAAGGGAGCTGATTTCATCTGGGAAAAATAGAACATTATTCTGAGAAACAATTACTTTGTTTGGTAGGCAGAAACGTGATTAATAATTAATGCTTGCAAAAGCAAAAAACCAAACAATATACTGTTACCTTCTGGGTCAGTAATAGCCTTTTTAGTTTTGGGATGGAGTATTTTGGCAATCTGAGGATGTTTTATGCCTTTCTCCAATGTGTTTTGAGCAGCTTTGATACTGTCTGGACATCATGTTGGTTTTTTCCAGCTGGTATTGTGATTTTTTTAAAATTTGGTTTATATTTTTAACTCCCCTGTAAATTGAGCTATGGATCAGTGCAAAAATATTTTCCAGCTTCTATTTTTCTTGTGGGTTGTTTTTAGTCCTCAGATTATTACAGTTTGATTTTTACCACTGAATTATTAAAGTTATCCAGGCTCCTGTGTTGATGTCTCTTTACCTCAGCTGTCCTTTTTGGGCATGACCTTTGTTGTACAACAATTGCATCCTGCAGGGGGGAATAATAATCCAAAGACATTTAGCAAAAGGAGTGAAAAAGAAAAAGATTAAAAACACTGTTGTAATGGAAGCTGACTGTAAGGCATTGGATAATAACATGTGTCTAATATTTTGTTTAGAGAATGGCAGTGGTCTCTGCAATGTCCTGGGTCCTGTATTTGTGGATAAGTGCCTGTGCAATGCTGCTCTGTCAGGGGTCCCTCCATCACACTTTCCAGCAGCATCACCTGCACAGACCAGGTAGGACTGAGCTCAGCTCTGGCCTTGCAGGCTCTCTGCCCGTGCTCGTGTCTGTCTTGATAAATGACTGACTAATCAAAATTCTCTTTATCATTTAAGTTTTATGAGTTGCTTGCCTCTGTATTGCACAGCATCTGTTTTCTGGTGAGTCTAATGTGTGTTGTGCTTTGCCAATCCAGTGTGGGAATAGTCATCCTTTAATGTCATTTTCTAACAATTTCCCAACATAAGAATCCCCTTGTGGGTAACGGTTCAGGTCCTGCGTCCTTGTTTCTCTCTCCCCTTCTCCCCATTTGGTGAAGCTCTGGAATTTCTGTAGAACTTGGACACTGTGACAGCACAGCTTGGTGGAGCTTTGTGCTTTTCTGACCCAAATTGGGTTCAGGTTTGTTCCTTAAAGCACGGGCACCAAACCTCCCTCAGCCACGTGTGCGTGCTGGAGGTCAGGAGTTTGCCTTGGATTAAAGGAGACACACTGACTCCCACACTTGAGGTGCTCAAGTTTACCTCTGAAAACTGATGGGGCTGCAAAAGTGCAGCCTGGAGGAGAATTTGGGGCTGTGAATAGAGTGCAATGCCTGTAAAGGCAGAACCAGTCCCACAGGTGAGCAGTGGAGAACACAGCTCTCCTGGACTGCTGGACCTGCAGGGACAGCACAGCAGTGATTTTACTGTGTTTTTATTAACAAAAAATGAATCACAAAACTCCTTCAGCTGCTAATTGCACTTTGAAGAATGTGCTATGCTCAAAAATTGAGGTGGTGGCATTTCCTAGCAGAGTATTTTCATCTGGTTAAAATTAGATGGGCCAAGAATGTCACTTAACCAAATCTGAATCCAAAGAAAATGTGGGAGAGGCTTTAAGAGTTGTACAAATGAAACATGGAAAGTGTTAACTCACAGTGATGAGTCATTTTACAATATGGCAATTAATATTTTAATGTTTTTTTGATCGGGTAACATCCCTTCAAAGACAGGTGGTCTTGAACACAGGTCTTCAGCAACTTTAAAACTCAAAGTTTTCCCAAATACACTTCTTGCCCAGAAGTCACAGGTATTGGCATTGTCTTGGTTTGTTGTAATAAAACATAAATATTGCAGATGAATAAACCAAAATCCTTGCTAAGCCAGGTCTTAGTGCCCATGTTAGAGCATCAAGGGTGTTACTTTTACCCCCTGGCACCAGAAATTTGGGAGTGCTTGAAGTTTGAGGGGTGAGGGACTTATTTGGGACTTGCAGAGATTTATTATAATGCAATTATTAGTAATGCTGCTGGTTATTTGAGTGTGTCCCTCACGAAGGAAAGGAGAAAAAACAGCCCAGCTAAACAGATATGTAAAAGGAAAACATAATATCATTTTATGGAATCAGTTGAAACAAGTGACGTTATGAGAAAAAATGAGAGCTGGGCAGATCCAGAGCTCTGCAACATTTGCCTAAGCTTGAAAAATCACCTTTTTTATGAAGCAAGAAGAGCAAAGCACTGAATGCATACCAAATGTTGGGGAAATGTGAAAAAATGACAAAATCTTTCACTCAGAGATGTGCTACAGATAGAGTGAAGGTTTTGCAGCTGCCTCATCACCTACTTAGAAGCAGCCAAGCTTCCCCTCCTGCGAGCCTGGCTCAGGCAGCTTCTCTGCACCCCACATGAACAAGATTGATGGTGTTCTGATCCCAGGCAGCCAATTTCAGTCTCTCAAGAAATAATCCACTACATTGACAGATGAGTGGAATTTGACATGATGTTCACCTCAAATTCAGATTGTGCTGCACCTGGGAAGTACCAGCCTGTGAGTGTCCTTTAGGGAAACTCTTGGATATTTTGGACAATTTCTGCTGTCGCAACAGAAAATCAAGGCAGTGGGGTTTTTTCATAAGGCCATGAATTTGCAGTCTGCCAACTGAATGTGAAAGGTTGTACATAAAAGGGATGGAAATATGTTAACTAGCAAACTGAGTGATTTTAATGTATTCAACTGCAGTCCCTGAGCACACCCTATTTTTCATATTTATATTATTAGGAATGCGTAGTTTGCTTTTAGTTAGAAACTGTGTAAGTAAGATTAAAATGTTCAGCCAAATAAAAGCAAATAAAAAATGGATGCAGATGAGCCAAAGCATAATTTCAGTAATTTAATATTTGGTAGATGAAATTTCAACTTATTGAATCACGACAAATAGAGCTGTAATCAATAGCATGCTCAGCATACCTTTTCTTTCAGTTTGTAATCTTCCATAGATAAGGAGCTGCTTCTAAAATAAGAGAATTTGAGCAGTTCATCTCCATCATGGGGCCACTTTGGTACAAGATAATTAAAAAGGAAGGTTCCACCCCATCTTGTGCTTCTCATGCTTGATGAATAGAAGAGTCTCACTGAGCACAGGAAGGTGCAGGTAAAAGATAAAATCCTCTTGGAGTGTATTTAGCATAATAAACTTGAACTGAACACAGTGGATTAGCACAGTGAATATATCCATCTGGACCACAGCAGTTAATCCAGTTTTGAAACCCTGGAAATCAAGGGCAATATATTAAAAGGTTAGTTTATCATCAGAGATTTCTGAGCTTGATCTTTTTTTTTTTTTCTCCCAGAACCTTTCTTAACCAAGCATCTGAATGGGCTGAAATAGATTTTTACACACTGTGTAATCACAGAGGCTTAAAGCCTCTTTCCCGTGTAGAATAATTTTTCATTTTTATAATTCAGTACTTCTTTATTCAGATGACTTAGCAGAAGGTATGAGCCTGGAAACAAATGTGATAAACTGCTCTACATGACAGTATTTGTGATTGACTGTAGCATTATTTTCTGTGAAATGCTGGCAGGTAGGCACAGGTAGTAAGGCCACAGTAAATACTACTTGCTTGTGAGATGAATGATGCCATATTATTTGTCCCTGTTCATTAATTCTTTCTTGTCTCATTAACATGGTGAGAAGCTTGAGTGCTGCTCTTTAGTGCCCTTAAATACTGGTGCCTGTTCCTTTTGACTTCAGGTGAGCAGGAGGAGACCTGGGAGTAAACCTGCAGAACCCCACTGCAGTGTAATTCCCCTTGGGCAGTACTCATGGCTTTCTGCAGGGGTTTTTTTATGACTATATTTCATTTTCACGAAAATCATGTTAGGCAAAGGATGTGTGAAAGCATTCACAGGAAATAACTTTATGTGGAAACAAATCTCCATCTTCTTTGCAAGCTTGTCATTCCTGTGTGATTTAGGAAGAAACAGTGGTAATGAAAAGAATTCCATGCTGGTTGTTTTAGTCTCTGAGATACACACAGCAGTAGGGCTGTTCAATTGGCCTGGAGGGTTAGAGTGGACATGTGATTTGCAGAGTTATCTGAGTGCCTGTGATAGTTCATTGATCATCTGATTGGCAGGATTGACCCTCCCAGCAGTAGGAAGCAGACGCTGGAATTTGGTGACACAACAAGATATTAGCAAAGTACAGGATTCAAGTTTAAAAAAAAATTAAAATAAAGCAGCCATCACCCTTTCCATCATGCAATTCTTTGCAAAATTTTGACTTTGTTCCATAACAAGGTATTGAATGTGTCAATTAATTATAGGTGACAACACTGGCCATGTGTTACTTGGAAGGACACAGGATTGTGTAAGTTTGTGCAAATGAAGTGGGCACACATCAAGTTAGTCTTGTGTGCAGTGTAAAGATGTAAGGCAGACACAAGCAGAAAAAAGTACCCGCTGTAGCACTGCTGACATTTGCAAATATGTTAATTAAAAATAGGCCTGTTCAGAGGAAGAAATCATGGGCTGAATCAAGGCTGGAATTTTATGATGCTAAACATGAAGTACCTTTTATTGTGACAGTAGTTAATGATGTGCCTATTAAAAATCTTCTCAAGAAGTGATTCTCTGTACTACATATTACGAGATGGAAAAATCAGTCTCAAAGCAATTCTGCACCAACTAACAAGGAACATCAACCTAAGGATGCTCTGAGCATGTTTCTCAGTAGACAGAATTTTGCAGAAACTGTAGTCTGTGGCTGTGAGCAAAAAATGTCTTAGTTCTGATCTTGGCCTTCCCACTGATTTTTTTTATAGCCTTGGGGTAAACTGCATATTTTCACATTTCAAAAGGTCTGCTATTTTCATATGCCCCATATATGTGGCTATTCAGTTCAAAACAGGCAGGGTTTTAAATCTAATTCCTCAGGAAAGTGTAAATAAGATGTCTCTACTTTGTAGAACAATTGAGATTTGGAAGGTGAGTTCAGCAGGATTTTTGCTCTTGGTGCTGACAGAAGCAAGTGTGGCACTAGGTAGTTAATATATAAAGGTTTCTATGATTAGGAAGAATTGTGTTTCATTAATCACATGGTGTGAATGCAAACTCTTGCCTTCAGTACACAGTATTCAAATTGCCACACAGGAACACAGCCACCCATGGCCATGAAAGGTGACAGCTATTGTTTCTTGTTGTGTTAATTAAAATGAGCAAATTTTTAAGTTCTCAGGTCTGATTCAGTTTTCATTTACACCAGCAAATGCACAGGAACACCACAGTGCCCTGGTTTGTTCACAATCAGGAAATCCTGCTCACAAAGAGCTGCTCCAGTCACTCCTGACAAGGTCTCCCTTGTGATACCTTTGTTTTACACACCTGGCCTTCACAGGCTGCTCCAGAAAATGTGAAATTACCAACTGCTAAGTGAAGAAATCCAGGTTGTAAGTACCCACTGTGTTCCTGGTCACATACAAAATACATTTGGATGTATGTGGACACATATTTTGTTTAGGAAGAGAACTGATGTGACAAAATCAACACTTAAGCATGAGGTAGGGTTTCTAGCAGCATGATGGCAATGAACTGCCTGCTGTGCCTGTGTGATGTGCTTGTTTACAGCAGCAGACTCCATCAGAAGTATTGCACCCTGTGATTTTGATTTTTTTGGATTTTTTTTCTGAAAAATCAAACCACCCAAACAAAACCAGCATGGCTCCAAGATGTGCTTGCAGATGGGGTCAGCCATGGGGGTTTTGAGGTCTGTAAGCTGTTGCTTGAGGCACAGGGAAGTAAAGGAGAAGGGATGGGTTGGCATTGCCAGGGATCAGGCAGTCTTCCTTGGCTGGTCAGTGGCAGGAGGAGAAGGGCAGCAGCTGGGATGCTCAGAGCTTGGTGCAGGTGGAGGAAAGCTGTCACCAGTCAGAATACAGAATGGCTAGACTGGAAGAGACCTCCAAGATCATCAAATCCAACCCATACCCCAACACCTCCACTAGACCGTGGCACAGACTGCCACATCCAGTCTCCCTTTAAACTCATTATTATAAACACATTGTGGTGCAGTCACACAGCTGAGTGTGCTGCCCTGTTACTCCTGATCCAGGGAGACGCAGAAACCTGAGGGGGAGCTCGACGGCCTGTGAAGGGCAACACGGCAAAGGTGTGCAGTGAGACCCTGAGCAGGCCAGGGAGCTGCTGGAAGGAGGGCCTGCTCCCTGTGGGTGAGGGCCTGTTCCCTGAGGGTGGGCGCACGCTCCCTGAGGGTGGGAGCCCACTCCCTGAGGGTGGGTGCACGCTCCCTGTGGGTGCCCACCCTCTGTGGGTGCGCTCCTGGGGTCACCCTCCCCGCACACCTTGTGCCAAACAGGACGGCAGGGAGCTCCCAGAGGGGCAGTGGGATGATGCTCCTGCCTGGCTGCTTTGCGCTGATCCTCTGCGCTCTGCTTTAGCCCCCCTGCTCTGCCCTTCCTCCTGGCCACGCTCCTGTCCTCATCCACTTCAGCTCTCCCTCGGGCAAAGCAAATCCCTCCTGTCACGGCAGGAGCTGCCCTGGGGACACAGGGACCAAGGGGCTGCTCTGGCTGTGCCCCAGCAGCATCTCCTGTGCGCTGAGCCTCCCTCTGCAAGCGCAGCCCCGGGGCCCTGGTGCGTCATGCAGGGCCCTTTTACCCCACACCACTGTTTGCGCTCGCTGTCAGGGCGTTAAAGACTCTGAGAATTCATTCTGTGCTGGTGGAGTCCCAAGGAAAATTTGGCACCTACAAATATAAACCCCAGAGGCACACTACATTGCTCTGCGCTGAAGTATTTCTGCTGATAACATCAGAAACATGCCTTTAATGATTAGCCTGCTTTAGTCCAAGGCTCATTTATATTTTAAAAAGTAGTATCCAAGTGCATTGCTTCGTAAGATTGATGTGTTTTTCCCTCTAAGTTTGATATTATTTTATCCTGCACTGTCTATAATCTTTGTATTTCCTTCTGTGTGTTTTTCTTTCAACTCTGTGAAACCAACCTTTGCTCTGAGCAAGATATTTTTTTTTTTTCCTGGTGGAACTCAGCACTTTTTGCCATTTTCAGATGCCCTGTGCAGAACGGTTTTCTCCAGCTGAACTTATTCCTTTGCATGGGAGTGATGCTGGAGCTTTCTGTTCATTGTGCCCGGGGTAGGGACCAGGAGGACTGCAGCACAGTTGGAGTCTAAATTTATGAGGCTCAGGCAGCAAAGCACAATGGGGAATCGGGGGTGTAAATTAAGCTGAATGAAGTTACAAAGCCCAATCTTTCTCTGACTCATATTTCCACGCTCTGTTTAGATTGTTTTTTGACATCTCCCTCTTGCCTTCTGTATTTCTTTTGGAATAACAGTTTGCCCCTTTTCCTTCACAGTGGGTAAAGAAAACACCCCTGCCCTTCTTGAAAGGTCACTTCAGTGACAGCACCATGCAGGATCACTGTTGCTATCATGATAATCAATAACTCTGTCTTACTATTCCATTGTAATCCTTATTCTGAGAAAACAGCTTGGTTTGGGAACTGAATTGATGGCAGGAATGGAAAATTTTGCTAGTTCTTGGGTGATGTGAAAGTGATTCCTTGAGAATCAGCAGGTGAAGTACAGCACATGAACAATCTGTTGTCTGGGGTGGGTACCCTCGTTGTGGTGCAGTGTGTCTGAATTCCAGGTAACCCAGGGAATAATCTGCTCTCCATGAGCAGCCCCCAACCAGCCACATGTGCTGGGAGATTTTTGGAATTGGGCACAAATATTTCTTCCATGAACAGTTAAGTTTTATTTATATAAATAAATATGTATACCATGTGCCTTAACTCTTAGTAAATGAATAAGCAACTAATAAACAGCTTAAACAGTGATCCTTGTGTCTTGATTATCAGGAGGGCTGTTGGTTCAGATTAAAGAATGTTTTTAATCCATCCTCATGCACGATCCAAAGATCCTACTGGAGTAATTTAGTTAGACAAATCTGAATCAAGTACGCTCACTTTGAACTTACCAAAACACAGTGAGCAAAATACACTGTCAATTAAACTGCATAGAAGTGAAAGTTAGATCTGTGGAGAACTGCATTAAAAACTCCTCTGAATGTACATCAGTTTGTTGGAAGGTGAGGAGCCTGGGACTGTGATTTTTCTGTGTTCTTAACAATGTCAGCAGCCAAAGGCTCCCCAGATCAGCCTGGGTGCAGGCAGGAGCCTCAGGATCTAAACTGCACACCCTGATAAAACTTTAGTTTTACTGTCCTCATTAATGCTCTCCAAAACTGCTGCTAAATATTTCTGGCAAGCAAGGCTTCAGTGCAATTGTACTGTGTTGTTCAGGATTTATTAATTATAATCTTTTCTTGCAGAGTCTATTTATATTTGATCATTACATTAATTGGTTGCCAAAACAAACTAGAGTTAATGGTGTTTAATTAAGTGGTTGAGAGCAAGCAAGGACATTTTATTTGGAAAATTGGCTTCATTGATTTATATGTTTGTTTCTTAAAAGAACATGCAGTAATGAAGGGAATCTATTGGTTAGCACCTTTTTCCTAAGTGCTGCCCAGGAATCACAATAACACAGTGGTGACTTTGAACATGTTTGAGAGTTTAAAAGTATCTGCAGTTCATATATTTGCCCATATAAACATATTAAAAAGTAAGTGTTCACATCCTGAATCATTCTGAATTTAAATAAAACTGAAAACCAGACAGAAATGAGATCAAATAACCACCATTAAGGTCACGTTCAGAACACTGCATTTGGAAAAAAAACCACATTTTAGAGAAGACCTTAGCTTTATTTCTGAACTGGCGAAAGGTACTGAGGATAAGGAAGGTAAAAGACACTGAAATATGACTAGATAGGGATTTCCTGTAATTATATTAATAAAAAACTCCATTATTTTATTTCTATTATATCGTAATTCCTACACTTTCTATCATGTGCTTAAAAATTGGCTAATTTTACAGTTCAGAAATCTTTGAATACCAGCCTATTTCATGTTTTAAAGCCAAAATTGGAACTGAGTAGGAAATTCTGAGGACTTAATATATGGGGGTTTTGTTTGTTTTAAAGAATCAGTTTCCTAAGATGAAACTTTAAAAAGTGGTTCAATATCTTTGTGCCTTCTTTATTTCTGCTTTGATATTCCTCTTTGAGGGGAATAAAAGAAATATCTGTGTAGGTATCAGCAGCTACCCACAACAAGCCATCATCCTGATAAAGGCATAAATCCTGCCTGGAAGCATAAATTCAGATCTGCCAGTGGCTGCTTCTTTCCCAAGAGGAATCAAGACCACAGAGAGCTCAAATTCAGTACCAGGGTGGACATGAGGAGGGTCCTGTGTGTCCTCCTGGCTGGTACCAGCTCTTCTTTTGGTTTAGAGCAGCTCTGAAATTAAAGGTCTGGTGTTTCCAGAAGTTGCTCTTTTTAATACAAGGATGCGCTTTCCATTAAAGAGCAGAGATCTGGGGGAAATCTTGCTTTAATCATAGGCTCTCACAGCTAAGCTAACACAATTTACTGTGACTTTCATTAACACATTAAATTCCTCTTTTTAGTTACTTGCATGGAGAGCTTTCAGATTTGGGTGGTCAGCCAGCCAGAAGTCACTGCTGTGTTAAACAAAAAACCCCAAGGGATGAGTGGATGCTCACAGGGGGTTTTGAGTTCATAGTTGTTTTCAGTGTGCATCTGACAGACAATCACTGTGTCTAAGCCAGCTCCCACATCTGTAGTATAATTATTTCTTCAGCAATATCTTTTTGTGAAGCTTTAAAATGCAGCATTTTTTTTTTCCTCTAGGTAATTAGAAACTCTGTTTCCTCAGCTGAAATCGCAGTGCTTTCTCCATTAAGTCAGCTGCCTGGGTGGTGTTTAGCCTAACTTTGTTGTGAGTTTTTCCAACAAATAGATGACTCCTTTAGTTCTAATTTAGTTTCTCTTGGTATTTCTATTATCTCTTTCTAGTTGGCAGGCAAGGAAATCAGATGTGCATCAAATGAAACCATTTGTCATGGATTAGTGCATGCAAATGCCTCGACAACAGCAGTAGACAAAAGCTGTGAGTGTCTGACTTAGGAAGAGAAAATTAACGAGGCCAAAGCAGCATGGATAGCTGCCCCTAAATGAGATTATTCAATGCCTAAGAGCAAGGCAACACTTCTGTGCTCTCCCTTAACATTTGTTCTCTATTGAAATCTTAATACATTAGGGAAATTCACAGTGAAGCCTGGGAAGTGGAGAAGTGTCTGTAGCAGCTCCTGGCTTTCCCAGGAATATGGACACATCAGGGCCTTCCCTAAATCCATTAAAACCCATCTGAATCCCCAGCAGAGGTGGAGGATGAGGCTCACAGGTGGGCAAAAGTAGAGAAAAGACATTAAGGATCCTCCAGCCTCGTGTATCCCAATTTGCCACAGCACACTGGGAGTCAGGAGAGCTGCCAGGCAGGACACTGAATTATGTTGAGGTTGATTGTATTCTCCTCAGTGACTTCTTTGGAAATATTTTGCATTTCCTTCTTTCCCCGAGGGCAAAATTGGGTAATTGTTTAATGCTGATTCCTGCTGTTGATAACACGCTGAATTGAATGAGTTGAGTGGTTATTAGATATTTATCTCATGCTTGTCATGGTTACTCCAGTTCCATTATGAGCCTGGTTGGTCTGTTCTGAGTCCTAAAGGGTAAATGTGGGCTCTGGAGTTCCCCACTCAAAGGAAGGAGGGAGGAAGAGCTGAAACACAGTTGCAGGAAGGGGAATTTTGAGATGCCTTCACTGGGAGCAGGCTGTGGGCAATGAGCATCCAAGGCACATTGTATTTCCAACCCTCCAAAACCACCCCTGGGAGACAGCAGACACAGAGGCTGTCATTTAGTGCAAGGTCCACAATGCAGGCAGATTACCAGCTGTTTTCTGTAGCTTTTTATCCTGTTTCAATCTTTTTTTTCCCCTCTCCCTTCCTCTGAATCAGTTTCCTTTATTTTCTCTAAATCTTCCTTTATGTAAGCTCCTATGGCTGTCACTTTTGGAAAAGGCTTTCTGAACTCCCTCCTCTTAGTTAATGCACCTTGATGTGGTGTTTGAGCAACAAAATCCCATTCGATTTCATCCCAATTCGAACACCAGAGGTATCTTAATAAACTAAATAGTTTCAAACAGTTCTATTTTAAAAGCATCAAAACTAAGCTATTTGATTAAAAACAAACAAACAAAACCCCAAAACAAAAACCCCAAACAAACAAAAAACCCCGCTTGAAATGCTAGAAAGAATTTCCTACTTTCTGACATTGGTAGGATAGATTAAATAAGAAAAACTGGGAAAAAAAATAAAACATAACCTCTTCTACCCATAGGAAAAACTATTTCTGTTGATCAGAATCTTCCAGTGGGAAAGATTTCATGGTGGTTTCTGGTGTCTGCACCCCCCACACGTGTTTTGATTGGTATCTCCTACAAGCAGGGTGGTACTGAGCAGTTCTTTGTACCAAAGAAGAATCCTATGAGGAGGTTCAGCCTATGCAGTTTAGTCCCCCTGAACCCTGTTCTTAGGTGAAATGAATTATTTCTTATGTCCCTTTCTTGTTTTTCAGCCTATCAAAGGAAGAGGTGTAATCTGTAGTGTCTAGAGATGGAAGCAAGCTACAAAGTAATATCAGATTTATACTGAAGTCCTTCTCTTGAGGACTGTGTGTCTCTAGTATGCTGCTCCCTAGACCTGAGGGGCCGTGCTCTTAAACAGCTGAGAAGAGATTATCCCTTAGTCCTGACAGAATCTGTGAATCAAAATCTGGAGGGGAAATTCATGCAGAGTTTAGAATGCAAGCCTGCTTTAAAATGTAAATTATAGTAAAATATTTTTCTTTGCATAATGCATTATATAAATTAGTATCTTAAGTTTCAGATGTCTTACTCTGAGCTGTCCTGTCTGCTTGCCAAGTGCTTTAATGTCCAGATTTCACACAGGAGGCAAAGATATGACCAAAACTCGAGCATGCCTCTGTCAGGAGGGATTATTGCATATTTTGATGGCACATCTCATCCCAGTTTTACAGGGACTCCAGCAACCACTGCCTGTTTGGTTCTTTTCTCTTTATGACCAGCCCAGGGACAGCCTGTGCAGCATCCAGCCGTGCCATCAGAGCAAACAGCTCTCCCCCAGGAGCACATTTCTGGGAGCTGGGGTGGAAACAAGGGAGGTTTTGTTACTCTGCTGCTCACAGCCTCCTCTGGTGGCTGCCAGACACTGTCCTGTCCTGTCCCAGAGCAGGATGCCCTCCCTGGTGCCCTGTCCTTGGCATGGCTTGGCTGGGTGGTGGATCAGGGAGCCTCTCAGCTCCCTCTTTTCATGGAATTAAGTGCTTTGCTCTAAGCCAACTTCACACTGGCTTAAACTTCCGTGGTGGTGAAGCTGTAATCACTCAGAGTGCCCCAGCTGAGAGGTGTAAAGAGCCCTCATGCTGTGATGCTCAATTGACAAACCAGTTGTGCCTTGTCAGGGAGTGTTTCCTGTCCAGGGAATGTTCCCCTGTCCAAGGAACGTCCAGGCTGGGCTGCCGATGGGCAGTGCCAGCTTTGCTTTAAGGGTGAAGCTTCCCCCTTTCTCCTGAACTGCTTCCTTAAAGCGGGGAGAAGATTGGGCTTGGTTTAGGACAGGAAGGCTTCCTCTTTAAACATGTTTCTCAAAGGAAACCTGCACTTCCCACCTGAGTCGAGTGCCGTGCTTCCAGCCTTTCCAAGGATTCTGTGTAACTCAGTGTATTTTTTGAAGTGTATCTGACTTGCAAATATTACCTGCCCTCTGTTACTTAATAATTCTTGCAGGCCAGCTACAGCAACGTGGAAACTTGTGTCAAAATAAATGTCATCTTATAAAGAGAAAAAAAATTCAGGCTATTTCTTTTGCTATAATTGGAAGGGGAAAAAACAAAAACAAAAACAAACAAACAAAAAAAACCCTTAATATCTTGATTGATTCTAAAAACACAGATTGCTCTGGGGAATGCCTAGAAGATCTGTCCCAAAAGAGGACTATGCTCTGGGAATCCTGGGTGGAAAAGAACCTGTGAGTGTTGTCTTGTTTGGGCCAGCCAAATGTGTGGGCACACACACACGTGGAGGGGGCAGGAGCTGTCCAGGTCCTGCCTGTCCTTCCCCACTGATGGCCATTTTTGAGCTGTTGAGGTTGACTGCAGAAGTTTTTCCTCTCCTTTACTGGAACTTAGAAAACCTTCAAGCTGGAGAAAGGTCTTCTCCATGATTTATCTCTGTTCTAGCAACACAAAAGCTCAGAGGTTCTACAGATATTTATCAGCATTTTTGTTTCATGTCAGGACTTTTTGCTCTTTTTTGCTGTCATGGAATGGATTGTGTGTCCCACTTTAGAGCAGAGTCACCTGTTTGGGCTGGGGAGTCCTGGCAAGGGATCTTTTTTCCAGAGGATCCTCCTCCTTGCATGCAATGAAAAGGTGACTGAGCACCAGCTGCTGCCCTTGGCCTGGCTTGCAGAAAGAATCTGAAGGTTCTCATTAGGCCTTGAGTATCAATCTAAGACTTGATTCCCTCTCTACAGATGAATTAATGTAAAAAATGCTCATTGAGTCTCTTGTGGTGATAAACTTTCACGTGCTTGAGTAATTGTAGCAAATTTTCTGTTGTGACAATTGTTTATTTTTTAGTGTGAGGGAATACAGGGTAACAGTCTACATTTTGAAAAGCTTTTGTTGTGTGACTAAAGCAGTGGAAATAATTGAATTTTTTTAATATGACAGCCAAAGCAAGATATCAAGTGTTGCTTTGGTGCAGTATTTACATTTTGAAATTAGTTTAGAACCACTCGATTGTTTTTCTTACTAAGTGGAAAAGAAAAAATAGAAAACAAAAACTCAAATAATTTGACAAATTTCTAGACACTGAAAGAAGTGTGAGGAGATGACCAGATAAAGGAAAAAAAAACCAACAACCTAGGGATGGTACTGCTTCTTTCCTTAAATAGATTTAATTCAGAGTATCTCTAATCAGAAGCTGTGTTCTGCTTTAGGGGCTGGCTCTTCATCTTTCTCCCTAAAGTAGAGCTGTGGTGTTAAGATACAGCTGGAAGGGAGAGTGCCTTTCAATAGCTCTCCAATTTCACATCTTGGATAAGTAAATAAGAGAGCGGAGATGAGACATCAGGATTTTTCTGTCTCACCTTTTATGAGACAGCAGAGAGCCCCAGTCCATGGCTCTCAGTCTCCATGGGTGAGGTAGTGTTCTGTGGAAGGTTGGAAGGGCTTTGAGACAGCCCCCAGCCCTGCCAGAAAGGGAGGAGATGGACAAGACAGGTCTAAAATCTCTGATGCCAAGTACGTGGCTCTGCTCTGAGCTGGTGGGAGGAGTTGCTGGTCATCCAGAACATAATATATGTGAAAAGGAGGTTTTAACTATCAAAGGATGTGTATTACAGAAACACCTCATTCCAAAGTTTGCCCTCTGGACAGGGAGCACTTTGGCAGATTTTTGTTTCTTTTGGAAGAAGGTTGAATCCCTGGCCCCTGACTCTCAGAGAAGTGTGAAAGACAAAGACTTTCTGCTGCTCTTCTGTGTTTGAACTCGTGGCTTGACCTGTAGCTTCTCTCTGAGTTTTGGGGGAGGCCAAGGCTGCACCAGCCCCACCTGTGTCCTCTGCCCATCCCTTCAGGAAGCAGCAGGAGCCCAGAGGGAGGGAAGGAAAAGCTCTGATAAACCCCTCTTTGTCTGCAGTGATGTTGTGTTTTGCTGATTTCAGTCATCTCACCTTCAGCTAGTTCAATGAGCATGTTTCCCTCCTCAGTTTTTTACTCGTGTCAGACCCCAATGCTCCTCCCCGAGCACACACCTGCACAGTAACTCTGCTGGCCTTGAGGAAACTCAGACTGAAATGAGAAATGCTTTTAGGGTTCTGGGTTTTGGAGTCTTTTTGAACAAAGTGTTAGAACTGTGTTTCTTTATCTCAGTAATAACCTCTGCTTTTGTCATTTTTGGTAAACTCAGCTCAGTCTTGTACAGCACCACTGTTCTCTTCTGGAGAAAGTGGCATCATCTTTCAGCAGTGGAGCTCTGTGTGATCTCATAGCAGTCACTGAACCCAGCAGTTGTGAAAACTTTACCTAACTGTGCCTTTTTCCTTGCAGGGAGGGTGGAGGGGATTGTGGTGGTTTTCCTACGTGGACATATTTGTTTTAAAGTAGTGGGACTGGCAGTAAATGAGTTGGGGGTTATGTGCCAGGAGATGTTTAATGAAATGTAGACTTGTGGAAAAAAACCCAAAACCTCACACACTTCTGGTAGGAACGTACTTTCAGCAGGATCCAAATCTGAGTAAGTTTGAGAGAGAGGTTGACATCTGATGTATTGGGTTTGCCCAAGTTTGGTGGCAGCAGGGGGGTAGAGGAGTGGCTTCTGTGAGGAGCTGCCAGAAGCTTCCCCTGTGTCTGACAGAGCTAATGCCAGAGGCTCCAGGATGGCTCTGCTGCCCAAGGTCATGCCCCTCAGAGAAGGAGACATCAACAATAATATGGTGGTGTGGGAAGGAGGGAGAGAATTTGGGGCTGAAACTCAGCCTGGAAATAGGGAAGGCCTTGGAGGGAAGGTGTTTCTGAGACTTGTTTTTTATTTCTCGTCATTCTGCTCTGGTTTGGTAACAGCCTAAAGTGATTTCCCCAAGTGGAGCCTCTTTTGCCTCTGACAGTAACTGGGGAATAACCTCTTCCTGCCCTGCCTTTCCTTTTGCCTGTCCAGCTGAGAAGAGCTTTGGTGGGCACCTGGCGTCCAGCCACACCACACCAAGGGTTTGAGCTTTTTATTCTTTAGCAGCCCAAAGCCTTGTGATGCCTGTTGAAGTCCCAGCCCAGTTTTGTGATATCTTTTCATGCTGTTGTTCCCCATCTCAGTGGATGATCTCCTGCTGTCAAATCTCAGGGCCCCAACTTTCTGCCAGCAGAAATAGAATAGGGTGTAAAACACTTAGGATTTTGATGGCCCTTCATGTGAATAGAAAATGTGGATTCATTTCATAGCTGACAGAGAGGTGATTATTTATGTTTCTTAGAAAACAACTAAGAACGTCCAAGAATCTTTTTTTACCATTGTGGATGACTTTCCTTGTATTTTCACATCGTTCTTTTTTGAATCATGACAAAGTGAGATTAAACAACAAACGGCCCCTGAGATCTGTCATTTTCTTTCCAATCATTTGCATAGGATGCCCATAAATTATGGAGGCAGTTACTGAATAGTGTGAATGCACAAGTACTTTGTGATATACTTTTGAGAAGCATCCTGTGTATTATATCTGCACAAGATAATGATGCTGTTCTATAAAAAAAGCTGCTGAACATTTTCAGGACACTAAACCTTGAGGCAAGGGTGCTAATTTCTTTCTTTTTTAACATAAAGATAAGAAGTTTTATGCTGGATTATGTAACGCACTGCCTACCTCTCTTCTTATTTATTTTAACATCAAAATTACAAAAATCCTCAGTGTTTTAGACACCCTCCTTTGTCTGTAAATCCTCCTTCTGTAAATGGGAAGCTTGGGAAAGAGGCTTAATTCTGTTCTGCTGCAAAGGCTCCTTATTTATGGCTGCTTTGTGTTATGTATTTCCTCTCATTACTTCTCGAGGAGGGTAGAGGAAGGGGGCAATGTATCATCTCCCAAAGTGAGAAGGTGTGGACGTGCACATGGCCAGGCTTGTCTAATTTTTGTTCTCTGTGGCACAGGGATATTCACTGCTGGCTTCTGTGCATGACCTCATCTTGTAGAGCAGAGACCCGTTTTTAGTGTGCAGAGCTGGAATCTTCTCATAATTGTCCTTTGCTCTCCCTGATTTCTTGTCTTCTCAGTGCAGCCCATGGTGGGACGTTCACAGCAGCAAGGTCTTAGGCCCCTCATGGATAACTCAGTGCTAAAAGTTTCACTTTGGCCACCAGATCTTGCCCTCAGTTACTCAAACTCTCACAAGGGTTTGGGGTCTGGCTGCATTCCTGCTGCTCCTGATGAAGACTGAATGTTTTCAGTCCTGCTGTAGCTGAGAGCATCTTTCCCCACTGTCCAAGTGCCAGTCTGGAACAGGATGTTTCCCCTGGGACCACGGCTTGTCATGGCCCACAGCAGCAGGAACAGCACCATGAGGGACAGCAGAAAATCCCTGTGCTGCACTGGCCACGGGAAATGGATGCTGCTGCCTTCTCCAGATTCCCCCCTACTCCCTGAGAGAATTTCTGGAGCCCCAGCAGCAGTGAAGGTTTCTGTCTGCAGCTGCAGGGACGAGGAGTGTCAGAGCTGCCCCGGCTGGGCAGCAGCAGCAATGCCCAGCACTACAGAGCTCAGCACACTCTGATTTTCCATGTTCCTCCCCCCTGTGCCCCCAGGGCAGTCTGGCTTCCCTGTCCTCGGGGCACAGCTCTGACAGCTGGCAGAGGTGCTGGAGAGCTGAGGCCCCAGTGGGGCACATATTGTCCAGGTCTCCTGCCTCCATAGGGCAAAGTCCCAGCTGACCTGGGGGTTGAAAAGGTGCCACTGCAGGCGCAGGGCTTCTGCCATTCTCCAGGTAAAATCACTCACTCAAATTCCCTGGTTGTTCATTTTGTTATCTGTCTGCCCCCCCCGCCCCCCAATAAAGAAGATATACTTCTAATATTTTTATTTTACATTCTGTTTTCTCATGGCAAATCTCAGTGCTCACAAGGATAGATTTTCTAAATGAAGTACTTAAAATCATAATGGATAAATGTATGAAACCTGGAGCCAGTATCAGTTGCCCTGCCTTTGTTCTTCTCTGGAAATATTTTTCTTACTACATTTTGAATTATGATTCCT
This sequence comes from Hylia prasina, assembly GCA_013397195.1. Taxonomy (NCBI): domain Eukaryota; kingdom Metazoa; phylum Chordata; class Aves; order Passeriformes; family Sylviidae; genus Hylia; species Hylia prasina. The sequence goes on along the minus strand of VYXD01008937.1, from coordinate 1,444,033 downwards.
GTAACAAATTCTAAAGCATATCTATTGACTCAAGTGCAGAGAATGCTCAAAGTGTCATTAAGTCTTCCATGACTTTCTGTCAATAATTCATATTTGGGTAAGTGCACCTGCTGCTGTAACAAAGCCATGGCAAACTGGGGGAAGGTAGTGCTTGTACGTCCATACCACAGCTTTGCATCCATAGCTTTACTGTAACCCAACTCACTTCTTGCTTTGCATTTCCCACATTCATATGGATTTCTTCCATGGGGGTTTCAGGCACTAAGCCCTTCTGTGTGTGTGTGGCAAGATCCAGAAGCTGCAAATCCATGAAATCAATCTCCTTGGTGATCTTCCAGTAAATAGCACCTGAGTTTATGGTTTGTTCAGCTTTGTGATAGATCATAATTTGGATTTGGAGCTGTTTGGCAGCCTGGTGGGCAGAGGGGTAAGTCTGCTCCCCTTGGGAGCCTCCAGCCTGGCAGCATCTCACCTGTGTGTGATGCTCAGAGCCTGGCAGGGAGAGAGAGGATGCTCCAGCGACTGCTTGCTCCTGGTAGCTGTGGCTGGGGATTTAAGGAAGTAGCAGTCTTTTTACTTGCCAGACATTTTTCTTCCATCACACTTCAGGCAGTGATAGAATATTAGTTATCATTTTTATCATGTAATAGGCTATAGCCCTAAAATATCAAATTGTGAGCACATCTGTAGATTAGGTTTAACTTTTAGTGCTTTTCTGTATATAGACGTATATTCTTTATTGGCAATATTAAATCATTCTAGCTGAAGAGCTAAATATCTGGATTTTATTCATTTTTCCCCTTTCACCAGAATCATGCCAACATCACGGCATCTTGCCCAGCTGTCAGTATATGTTTTCTCCTTGTAAGTAAGTCTCTTATATAGCTGCACCACATGAAAGAGTGGAGGATATAAAGATTTCATTTGTATGCTTTCCCATAACTTAATTTATATTTCCTAATTTTTCAAGGAGGGAAACTTCCCCACCTGTGAGGAGAGAAAGAGAGCTAAACTGTGAAACATTGTTCTTAATGGCAGCAGTGGAAGTGTTCTGTGATTTGGGACGTTAGAGCAAGTCTGCTGGGAAATGGATTAGTAGGCCAGGAGAGGGTGTTGTGATCAAAGTGCATAGTAAATTAATTTACCTCACACTCCAGCAATTTATCACATAGATATCACCTCTACACGTGTAAAGATATATGAGTATGGATGTGATATTGCTCTAGTGCTTATATCTTATTCCTGAACCTAAATAATTTAACACTCCTGCTTTAACCTTATTGAAATATTAAAACCCTGCCATTCCTTAGATTTGGCTTTGTTACAACTGTTACATTACATTTTTGTGTCATTATGACACCCGTTGGTAACTGCAGCCCAGACAGGTCTTTGGCTGAATAGAAAGCAAAGCTGGTAAATGCAAAGAAATTTCATGATGAGCAAGAATATGCTTTGTAAAGTAGGAGGAATAACAGATTCACTGACATCAGGAGCCTTTTTAAAAAGAAGTTTTTCATTTGCTCCCGCTTGCAACTTTTGGCTTGGAGTCATTTCCCATCTCTAGAGCAGTTCTGAGTGCTTTTTCAAGTTGCACTAGTTATGCTGCACAATTAGACTTGGCTGGTAAACAGTTCATTAAAAATATCTACTTCAAAGCAAGATGAAAGGCAGTTCTCTGAGGTTTTGTTGAAGAATGGAACAAAATAAAGATCCACCTATTGTTGAAGGGCCTCGAGGTCAGGGAGTGGAGGTGGTGCAGTGAAGCTGGGCACAGGTAATTCACAGTTATGTCCTGGCCTGAATTAAGGGGGGGAAGGAATTTTTCTTTGCTGCTCTTGGGCCAGGGCAGTGCCCTGACACTGAGCTCTGCTGTCCCTGTGCCTTTGACCAAAACCTGCCTTGTTCCTCTTTCCCACCAAAATCCCAAGTGGCTCTTCCTCAGAAGGTTTCTGCTGTACAGAATGTGTGCCCCCAGGTTACAAAAAAAATCCCTCAGAAAATTCCCAATTATCTCAGTGCTCAGTTGAGTGAGGGTGAGCTGGTCCCTGCTGCTCCTGGAGCTGGCACAGGCTGCAGAGAGAGGACCTTCCCCTCTCCTACCATTCCACAACCTCTTCCCAATGATTCCTTGGCTCCTGTCTGCAGAGCCACCAGTTTCTTAGAATCCCTTTATTGCCTGCATTCCTCTAATTAATTACCTATCTCCAGGTCTTTTAAAAATCTGTTAATTGGCCTATGTAGCTGCCTGTTTCCCTTAAAGTCTGAAACCATTTTGTGCACATCTTATCTAAGTGTAAAATCAGCTAAATTAATACTAATTACAATTTCCGAGGCTCTCTTGAATTCATTTTCTGAAGGGAGAAAAGTTTTCTTGATGCTTATTTACAAGTAGAGGTCATGAATATCCCTGTATTAATCTTTTTTGATTACTAACACCTGATAACTCAGATTGTTTCTTCCTAAAGTATTTTTGGTTCAATTAATTTGCCTTTACTGCTGGATCTAACACACATTCTGCTGTAGTAAATCACCTGCTAATGAAAGTACATCTTCTTAAATCAATTCAGACTTGCCTTGTTAGACTTCTATTTGAGAAAAAAACAAAAAAGTACTTAAAAATACAGAAAATGCAAATAAAAAATAGTTACTCAGATAATTAATTTTTGTTGAATTTTTTCAAATTAAACACTTGATCTTATACGTGACCCTTTTTCTTTTTTGTTGTTTTTGAGTGGGCTTGACCATCATCTGCATTTTTCTTTGTAATTTTTTTAGCACAGACTTATTAGTGTTTCTTGTAGGTTTTTCTGTTTATTTGAGTCTCAGAACCTGTACTATCAGTATGAAAATGTGACCCAAGAAAACCATGAAGTGTTTTCAGAAGCTCATGGAAAGATGAGCTGGTGCAAATGTTGTAACTCAGACTCCAAAACTGCCAAGGAAAAGGGGACAGAAGAAGTTGATGGTCTTGAACAGGAGCAAACCTTTCCAAAACAAGCAGCTGGCTCTCAGTTGAGCTTTCATCCTCTTACTCCATCAGCACAATGTGGGCACCAAGTAAGACTGTGCTGATCCAGTGGCATTTTACCAGCACTGCCCAAAAGACTCAGGGCAGTAGATAACTGTCCCAGGGTTATACAGAAAACCAGCTTTAGTCCCTCTGCCAAATGAAATCCACTGATGGCTCGTGTGAGGGGTTTCAGATGAGCCAGCAGGGAAAGGAGTGAATGCTTAACCAGGGCAAAATGAATCTCTTCCACTGAGGTAGAAAACTTGTGGTGGCAGCTTTTGTTCAGGTCCTCAGGAGGGAGTGTGGTGTGTGACTGGGTCTGCAGGTGGCAAGGAAGTGTCTGGGCGGTCAGAAGGGAGGAAGGATTCACTGATCTTAAATAAAGCTACAGAACCACTGTGCAATGTGTCAGACTCTTCACAAATCAACACATGGGGGGATTCAAAAAAGCAAATTAGGGACTTAGACAACTAATAAGCTGTAGATATATTTGGATAAATTTTTAGGTTATAATCTTCATTTATCAGTGGATTCTAGCTATTCAAATCCTAATTTAATGTCTCTAGTACAAATCCTAGTTATGCCTGCACTGAAACCTGCACCTGTCTCCCTGATGTCTGTGATATCTGGCTTTTTAGTCTGATACAATACAGTTAGAACAAAGTTCTTCTCTTGTCACAGCTACAGCAGGACTCATAATTGTGTCAAATCTCAGTTTTCAGTGTTGTCCAGTGTGAATAATTTCACCCTGCCTGTAACTTGAGTATCATCTTCAGCTTGTGTCATCCTGGCTGTGTCCGCATCATGCTGCATGAGCCATCTAAGATGCAGTTCTTGCAGTTTATATGTGCAGCCAGAAGTCTTATTGAGGTTCTTGTTTCATGCTCTGATTATTTCCACCTTCTTTTGTTCTTCATGAGTTTTGTTACACTGTGCTGGTGTCTGTCCTAATAGCCTGCACCTTTTCTTTCCTCTTTCCTGGTGTTCCCTTTTCTATTGTATCAGTTGTAAACTGCCTGGTTTTATTTTTTTAACAGTATTTTTTTTGTCTGTTCCCAGCAGGTTTATTTCTTATTTGTTGTTTGCTTTTCTGTGTGCCTTGGACTGAGCAGGTTTTCATGTTGCTCATTCCCACAGAACTTTTTGTGCCCTTCCCAAGCACCAAGCCCCACTGGCATCAGCTGCTGTTGGAATAGGGAATTAGGTGTACAGCAGTTGCTCTGATATTCTGTTGTAACTTATATATTACTGCAGAAAGAAAGAGTATCTAAAGAAAGACTATCTTCAAAAGCCTGTGCTTAAGATAACAGATAAATTATTCTGAAGCTCAGGTGACTTTATCTGCTCTCCAAAGACATCTCCTGGCACAGAGTGGTTTAGGTACCCAAATGCAGATTTGTGCTTTCTGTGCATTTCAGCCATGAGTTTTCAGGCATTTAGTTTAAAAGTTACATCAGAGTTTTATTTCCAAGGCCTCAATTCTCTGAATATCCCTCTCACATAAAATGATTCTAGGCACGTCCACAGAGTGCAAAGGAGAACAGAGGTGTCCTCATTGGAGCCTGCACCAGCTCCAGAGGCAGCACAGGTGCATCAGGACACACTCCCTGTGTTAATTTGGTACCCTGCTTCCCAGGCTGGGCTACTCTGTGTTGCTTCAGTGTCACATGTGTTGATGACAAATCAGCTTTCTGCACTCAGGTGTTCAGAATAGCCTACTTTTAAGTTATTATACCAACCCAGGGGCTCATAAGACCAAAATTCAGTATTTTAAGTGTTATCTTAATTGCATGTGTTCATGCTATGTTTCTTAGATTTTGTTAATGAACTAAATTATGAGCAAAAATTGTTAGAAGGTGTAGCTAAAATTTGATATTGATTGACTCGCTTGTGCCTGTGGGTATGCATAATATGGAGTGCCCTGGTTTATTAATCTGAACCCAATTTTACTCTCTGAAAGAAGGAAGATGTTATTAAAGTGAAATATATGTGTACAGCCAGGCTATTGCCCTACAAACTGTGGTGATAAACCTGAGGCTTAGATACTCCTGAAAATATCCCCTATAGAGAAGGACATGAATTTGTTTATAATAAGTCAGGGACTTAGAACAGGATTTCTGCTGGTAGCCCATGCCCTGGCAGCAGTCAGCAAACTCTTAATTAGCATCTAAACCCAACTTTAGGGCCTCAAGGGTGACCTTCAGTAGAGGGGAGCAATGAGACACTTTTAATTTCCTGATTACTGAGTGGGGCTAGTGGATGCATGGCGACATCAATTCCACAAAAACTATTCTTGCTCCTTTTGGGTTCCTTGGACTCCTTTGTGTGTATTGATTGCATCTCTGCCCTGAAAAATGTATAGGCAGTGTGAAATAACGCTATTTTAGCCTGAGGGGCTGCGAGATCAGCACTGTCACTGTGTACAGGGTGATTTAAATGTGATATTCCAAACAGAGGGCAAGGCGCTGTGCTCATCTCCACTGAAATAATAATTATTAACTGTGCTCTGTTTTTAAGGAAATAAATGTGAAATAAAGCTAAAGGGCTTAAATTGCTCCAGTGAATGGCACATATTATGCCCTCAGTTCAGAGCAGCAGCTGAGGGCACTGGGCTTTGTCAGCCTGGGGAACAGGACATTGAGGGGAGACCTCAAAGATATCTAAAATTTCCTCACAAGGGAAAACATGGAGGGTCAGGCACTGAGCTCTGTGATCAGTGACAGGACTCAGGGAACAGCTGGAGCTGGGCCAGGGGAGGTTTGGGCTGGAGATCAGGGAAAGGTTCTTCCCCCAGAGGGTGCCGGGCACTGCCCAGGCTCCCCAGGGAATGGGCACAGCCCCAAGGCTGCCAGAGCTCCAGGAGAGCTTGGACAATACCCTCAGGCACAGGGTGGGATTGCTGGGGTGTCCTGGGCAGGGCCAGGAGTTTTCTGTCTCCACTGGAGCAGTTCAGCAGCTGGTTTGCATACAGAGTGTGCTCACAGGGCGTCCCCTGTCACTGCTCACCAGCCCAAGGCACTCAGGGCAGGTGCAGGGCCAGCACCTGCTGGGGCTCAGACCTTGCTGCTGCCTGGCTCTGGGACCTGGGGTGGGATTCACAGGCCTCTCCATGGGTTATTTCCTTTGCAGCACTGGATGCAGGGCCCTGCTTCCCCTCTAGCTCTCTACACCTCTTGTTAACATAGCTCGGGCTTGTGTAGTGATCTGGAACCAAGTAATTGCTGTGCATTAAAGTACATGTATTTACTGGTGTGAGATGCCAGTAATTGTGCCATATAGCAATTACACCAAGCCAAAAATTGCTCACCTAAATCAATTTGACTTGTGATGTCTTTAATGCTTTTCACCAGCTTTGTATTATCAAGAATGGTAAATCAGTGTCTGGTCTTTCCATGTCATCTGATAATGTTTGTACTTTCCTGTGTCTGTCCCCTTTATTTGTCCCTGCTGGAAATTTAGTGTTTAAATTGGTTAAGTGCCCTTGATTCCCCTTTCTACTTTTGCTGGTCTCTCTCTTTTTCCAACTTTGTCTTTTTTAGGGTGAGTATCTTACATCATACTAAAAAAGAGCAAAACTTACATCTATTCTGTACTATTTCTTTTCAGAACCTTTATGTTTCTAGCTCCCAAAGTGTCAGGTGTTATGGCTGAACTCTCATTTTTTTTTCCAACCTGACATTGTTTACTTTAGAAATAGCTTGGAGAAGGTAGAGCTGCCATACGAGTTTAAGTGGAATTGCATCTGTTTTGTTAACTCTTGTATCATTTAACGATTTTTTCCCCTTTAAAAAGAAAAAAATCAAACCACAAAAACAAATCAAAAAAATCAATTGAAATGCAGTTCAACAAATGAAAATAACAGTTAATGTTGGCCTTCAAAGTGAAGCAGGGGGAGTTAATGCTGGTATTCCCTCCAGAGCCTAGTGCTATTTTTCTTCCTTTGCTAATACCAGCAAAGTGGAAGCAGCTTGGGCAGATTTGTGTGGGGAGGTGTAAAAGTTGTGGGAGTGTGGAAACAGCAAAATAAATTTATCTTCATCCCACTACAGTGTGTCATTGCAGCTGTTTATTTCAGTGGTTGTTCCACAGAAAATGCCAGAGCAGAGCTGTTTTCTCTGCTGCCCCAAACTGGGGGTGCAGCACTGGGGTGTTTTCAGGTGATGGGCCAGCAAGGAACAGTGAGCCTGAATGCCTCAGACAGAGACAGGTCCTGCTTCTTCACCAGAAAACTAAATCCTGTTGCCAGGAGCTGTGCCTGTGCACAGCAAAAAAAAGTGAAAACCCTCTGAGGAGGAGCTCGAGGTTGGAGGATGCTTTTTCCTCTCAGATTTGAAAAGCCACGTCCTGTAATTTTTTTTTTTCCCTGTGTCCCCGTTTCTGAAGGGTGCAGTGGGACAAATGCTGAGCAGGATTCCCCTGGTTCTCAGCTGCCTTCTCCCTCTCTCTGGGAAAGTGCCACCGTGAGTCACTTGTAAAAACAAGAAGTCACTCCAGGAGTGTTGCTGTTGACTGTAGAGGGGAGAGCTCCAGCACCCCCCTGATGAACCAGAATTCTTGCTTTTGCAGGGCTGTGTGGTTTTGGCTCCTATATAAATGAAAACTTTAAAAATTAATTTTTTTCCTAGGACTTCTCTGACACTTGAGCTGTTGCATTGCTCAGCTCTCTGCTTCCAGCTTCTCATCATCCCTGGCCAGAGACAGGTGTGACTCTGGGTAGAAAGGGGAGACTTTGGACAATTAAATAAATACAGTTTCTTTGGTGTTTATTAAAGCATAGTAACTCTCATATTTAAATAGAAAAGTAACTCTTGCAAATGCAATTTTTTTCCTAAAGTTCATCTGCTGCTATATGTGATTCTGGTGCTCCTATACTTAGAAACGCTTAACATAAATTATGACCTAATTAACATTTGCATGGTAATCTAGACTTCCTACAGCTTATTCTCCTAATTAACACCAGACAAATGATCGAGAATTAATATTTCATTGAAACATAAGCTGTCCAAGAAAGCCCATTAATGCTGCAGAAAACGTTTCGTTCCCTTATAGTTTTATAACTGAAAAGTGTTCTGTTACAGCTGAGACTATTATATAATTTTGTCATTAAAATTATTTGCTATTAGAAAAATTATTGTATTAAGAATGAGTGAAGGCGTTTCAGTTTTTTCTCAGGTTGTGTTACAAATAGAGGAACACGTGTCCTAATATGATCACCTGGGTTAATTAGGGCCAGGGGGAGTTTGGGTTGCTCTGTCATTCCTCACTGGACCACAGTGAGCTTCAAACGGGTGCAAAGAAGTGCAGAACCCACAAAAAAGTGCTGTCCCTCTGTGTTTATTTGCAGTGTGACAGTGCCAAAGGGCAGTGTCTGCTCTGTGCAGTGCTGGGAGCACATCTCAGGTGAGCCCCAGGGAGGCCAATCCCAGCACACACAGACACCAGCCTGGGCCCTCACTCACTCTGTATTTCACATTTTCCCTTTTTGATGTTGCAAAACGTCCCTGTGTTTATCCCTGCTGCAGTGGGGTCAGTCTTTGAGAGGGAGATGTGTCACCTTGAAGGATATGAGGATCTGAACTCCAATTTCCCATCTTAAATGGATGGCAAAGTACAGCTAAAACAGAGAGCTAACACTTCAGGACAAAATGCTTTCTTTACATCTACAGGAAGACAGCCTGATGGCTTTAGTAAATGTGTATAGGCTTAGGATAATTAACACTTAAATAATAATTAGCTGCTAACTCATATAACCAAGAAACTGAAGTTCTAAATCAAGGTTGTAATTAGGGTTACATGATCAATGCAGCACAAAAAATCCAATGAGCTAATTCCTTGGGTTCACAGTGATTAAGAACTGGCCATTTTTGCTGTGTCTATTCAAGCATTACTATTTGTGGGCACTGCTTACCCAAAATTTGAATAGAGCTGCGTTTCCTTGGGCTGAAATAGTAAGTTTGGTTACACTTATGAAAACCCAAAAATTAAAAATAATCAAATGAAAACAGGTTTTCTTCTGCTTGAATCCCCATGTAAATAATATCCCTGAAATAACAGATACCCTTTTGCAGGAATGTAAGGCCCATCTTTGTTTTTGGCCATCAGATGCATCTCTACAGGCACCACTTGCTCCATTTCTTTCAGCTAATATGTCATCATTTGTTCACTGAGCAATAAATCCTTAGTGATTAATCAATCAATGCCTATCGGTTTCGGGAGGAATCTCAGCTGCTTGTGAAATACAGGCTCTGCTCTCTAAGGAAAGAGCAGAAAACATGCACATGTTAGACTAACATTTGCTTTGTTTTAAAGTCAAATTAATTTTGCCTTGCCTGAAGCTGAGAAGGAACTTAATCACACAGGGAGTCTGTAATAAATCCTGCTTGGCATCTGGTATTTCCTTATGAGCCTCTGAGAAGGAGGGGGACGGAGCAGACACGGTGTTCAGGGACAAAGGCCTGGTTTTTCTGGAGCACCAGCTGAACTCCGACATTTTGGGTTTGCTTTTGTACTCGAGCTGTGTGTGCTTTTCTTGGAAAGAGCTCCTGACTCAGTTTTGTTGCACATGGCTGCTTGGCACAACTCTCAGGTGCAGTGCAGAGACACGAAGCTGAAAACTCTGCTTCACACGTTGTCAGTCAGCTCATCTCCAAGGTGTGAGGTCCATGTTCAAGGTTTGAGCTTTATGGGTATTGTTTTATAAAGCCCTGAATACTTGTCTAATTATAAATTACCCATAACCTTTTTAATTCAACCAACAGTAAAGATATTTGGGTCTATATTTTCAGTTCTGAGGTTATGAATGTCTATCTCGGCAGTTCAACATGCCCAGACTTCTACAAACTGTGGTCATGATGTGGTTGATCAGGTTGGGGAGTTCTGTTTGCTCCCCCAGCAAGTTAAAAACACAGGCCAAGAATATGGGGAATTTTGGACAAAGGGAAAGACTGGGTTTTGAACTGAATGGTGGCATTATGTACCAAGTCATCCCAGCTATCAAATGAGTACAGGAATGCTGAGGATCCCTGTGTGCCACCCTGCCATTCTCAGGAGAGGCCTGAGTGAGCACTGGGTATCACTCATTTTTTGCCTTAATATTACAATGAACTGAATGTTACAGAGTTGTATCTTTGACTTCCTTGTTAAGGGCAACTGTTAGAAGAGTTCCCCTTGTCTGGGATGGGAGTGCAAATGGAAATTGGTAATATTGATCTGCCAGCAGTGATGTGTTTTACAGATGAGTGTGAAGCATATCATCCCTTTGAAGCTCACTCTTTTGTTTGGCTATTTTTCCTTTGTTCTAGTTATTTTTTATGTTCTGGGATTGATGCCCACAAATGCAAAGAGAACTGAATGAAAAAAAACCTTCAGAAATATAGCAGTTCATGCCTGTTTACTTTCTTCTGTTCTACATTAGAGACACTCAAACACATTTGACCCTGAAAAAAGGTTTCCTTTAAGGCTTTTGATTCACTGTGACATATTTTGTGTGGCTGCATTATGCAGGTGCCATCATAGCATTTGCCCTCTACTGTACAGCTGCAGGAGTAAAGTGATAACACAAAATTTCATGTCAGTCACTTCAACTGTAGGTGACCTCTCAGTGCTCCCAGATGTGCATGTTTGTTTTTTCCCGTGAACTTCATAGGAAAAAATAAAAGATTGTTTCTGTGGAAAAGTAACGAAGCTGATGAAGGGAATAAAGCACAAATCAAAGGAGGAGCAAATGGGGGTGTTTAGCCTGGAGAAAAGGAGGCTCAGGGGACCTCATACAGTTCCTAAAGGGACCCAGGTGGGGCTGGATTTCTTTTCCAAAGTAACAAATGACAGGACCAGAGAAAATGGCCTCAAGTTGTTCCAGGGGAGGTTTAAATTGAATATCAGGAAAACTTTCCTCACTGTAACGGTTGTCAAGCACTGGAATGGGCTGCCAAGGGAAGGGACACATCCCTGGAAGTGTCCAAAAAATGTGTGGATGTGGCACTTGAGGGTGTGGTTTATTGGTGAACATGGAGCTGCTGGGTTAACTGCCAGTGGCCTGAATTCAAAAGGAAATATCTTGAATGTCTTTGATCTATGACAAAAGGTCAAAAGTCTGAGATGCAGAAGATATTGCACATCACCCATGGGTCTGGGGATGGCAGAAATGTCAGTCATGCTCCTGGCTATTTTGCAGCAAGAGCGATTTCATGTCTCCTGTGCTCCTAAATCCTCCAAATGCAGAGCACTCTCACTCTTGTGTCCTTTGGTTTCTTCAAACACCTGAAGGATGACTGTAACTTGGCCTACTGACTGAAAGGAATTGTGAATAATTAACTCTTGGCTGACGTGGTTATTTTAGATTGGACAGGCTCTGATCTGTATTGGCTACTCAGATTTTTTTTCCCAAAGCTTGGAGAGTCAAACACCTTGGAGTGATTTTATTTCTTTTACGCAATAAACAGCACTGTTTTGTCTCTCTGCATTGTTATATCCTAATTCCATTAGATCTGCAGATAAACCCACAGCCCTGACTGCCTCAGAAGAGGTTTTACTTTGTTCCAGCTGCTTGAAGCAAAACCTATTTGCAAACAAACAGGGAGCTGTTAACTGTGTCCCGTCAGAAACGCTGCTCAGCGCGCTGAGGAAGCTCCTCCAATTTGTCTGTCTAAATGCAATTAAACGCTGCAAGACTTGCCGTAACAAGCCACCAAATTGTCACCGTGATCTGCCGAAAGGAGCACCTCAAGTTACTGTGGGCAGTGCTCATTTCCTGCTGGCAGATCAGGGATCTGCGCTGCTGTCGGTGCAGGGGCTGTCAGTGCCGGGATGTGCCCGGAGCCGCGCGGGGAGCGCTGGACAGCGCCGGGCGCTGCTGCTGCTGCCCGGCTGTGCTGCTTCAGGGCTGCATTTACCTTTTCAGCTGACGCCTTAAGTTTTAGCTCTCATGTTTTTCAGGTTCTGCGTTGCCTAGGTGTGCAGTTCTGAGCCTCACATTAAGTGTTAATAAGCTCTCTCCGCAGAGCAGGGAGACAAAACAAGGACAACTTTCAGCCCCAAAAGCACAAACAAGGGTGGCTGGAGGGAGGAACAAGAAGGATGGGACCTCACAGCCTGGAGCTGTAACTGGACAATTAAACCCCAATATTCAAATGGCCCAAAACTTATAAAAATGTAAGATCTCATGACTGTTTGTCCATTTTGTGACCATTTTGGGTCCACCTTGTGCCACAACATGACACAAAAGAACTTCACGAGGACTCGGTGATGAGCAAAGCAGCAAAAGCCCGAGTTTATTTACAAAACTCAATTTTATACATTTCCAAAGGTGCCTGTGGATTGGAGGATGAAATCCCACCTCCCAAAGCACATCGGTCAAGACAACTGTCAATCAACTTTCTCCACCTACCTAAAATATGTAAACAACGAAGGGCAGTTAGGAAAACAAAGCTGTTGATGATAGTAAAAAGTGTGGGAAAGTAAAAATTCTGATTCCAATATGAAAGGCAGATCAGAAGGCTTAAAAAAGTCCTCAAGACCAGGGTGACAACCTTGGGTGTAGCCCTGGTCAGGCCCTCCCCTGCCCAAGGTGTGCCCTAAAGGCCTTTGAATAAACACCTGCTTTATTCTCCAGCTCTGTCCAGTCTCTGTTTCAGGTCAGCCTTCCCAAGGCATCACAACTTCTCCAAAAACAACTTCAGGTTGTAACAAGTGAGGGTAATTCTTCAGGGGAAAACGGGAGTGGGAGGAGGATTTTAAAGGAGTGAAGTTTTGGCTTTGGTTATTTTTGTGGGACAGAGCACAGCTCTGTTCCCTGGCCATGGTGAAGGAATGAGTTGTGGCTTTACCATTTGGGGTCTGTCTGAAGGAACTGGCACACAATGTCATTTTGTTTTCTCCGCTCAACTTGTGCTTTGTACAGAATATCTCTGTTTCCACAAACCAGCACAACATTTAAATGGAGAGAAAAAAAAAAATCTCTTTTTTCCTTTTTAAGTTAGCTGTAAACGCATCACAGGACAGTCCTTTCTTGTTGAGAACAGAAGCCTTGCTACCTGAATTTGGTCTCTCTAGCATTGAAGTCTCACTTGTTTTACCTTTTTGCTTTTCACTCCTTTTTTGAAATGAGAAGAGCCCACCAGAGGCTGTTTTCAGCATTAATTACTTGGCATAATTTGAGATACTGAGAAAACTCGTGGTAGTTCAGACACTATTTTGGGCTGCTGTCTCTCTTGCTGATTGCTGTTGCCTTTTCCTCACATGCTAATTTAGTGGGGAAAACACACACCTTTTTTTCTTTCTGTCCTCTGCCATCCAAAGCATCTGGAAGCAGCTGCCTGTGTGCCAGGCCATTAAAGAGGGAAAGTGGCTGTGCACTGATGCACAGGCACATTTCTCTCTGACACCTTTGGCTCTGGTGCTGTTGGAAGGCAATATTTTGGCTGCTGGAGCTGGTATTTACATTCAGAGCAGCACTGTCAGTTTGCCTCATGGCTTGGAGACGTGAGGCTGTCCATCCTCAGACCCAGCACGAGTGGTGGAGAGCTCTTCTGCTCCTGCCCCTTGCCAAGGCATTTCTTTGCACTGACTCATCCAGTCACAGAACCAAAATGTTTGTTGGGTCTGTGTCTTGGCAAGGCCGTCTGCAGCACCCCAAACACAAATCCATCAGAGAGATTGTTGCAGAGCAGCCATGTGTGTTAACTCTGTTTATCAGATAATTAATTTGGGTAGCAGGGAGAAGGGATGACCATAATCTCCAATGCAGTTTGGGGCCACGTGGAAGGAAGAACAGCTCTGTAGTATTGTGGGCTGCAAATGGGAATTTTAAACATACCTTAGTATCTCAGTGAATATATTAAATAACTTAGGCAACCTTCTAACCAGAAAGTCATCTTTGGAACAGGGTAGTCCAGTTTATGCCCTGTTTCTGGCAGGAAAGGAATAATTTCTTCCTGTATGTGTTTCTTCAGTAAGAGGTGGGGTTTGAGTTTTTGCTGGGATTTTTTTGTGTGTTTTACTATCGCATAAATCTCAAGAGGCACTATTACTGGTTCTCTGGCAGCAGCCATGCTTTAATATTTTTTTAAACAATATGGTGTTTATGGGTCAGCACAAAGATTAGAACAATTTTAAGCCACAAATTCTCCTTAGACTAGGAGATGTGGAAATAAACAGTCCCAGACAGGGTCTGAACCCTATAAATGTATTATCAGCCCCACTGCTATTCCCTGGATGCATTTTGTTGCTGAATGCCCTTCCAGGGACTGCAAGATGGCCTTACCTTGGTTTTCCTGCCCTTTGCTAGGGGAGAAGCAGCACACATCACATCATCTCTATCTCCTCAGAGCACATGGAGTGCTTCTGCCTTCCAACCCTCAGCAGCCAGGCAGAGGCAAGGGAGAACATTTATCCTGGCTACCTTTTTTTTCCGCCCCTCAGTGTTGTCACACTGGGCACTTCCATTTGACAAAAAATGTACAACATGCAAAATTTCGCCCATGTCTTTTCATAATTGGTGTGACCTCTTTTATCAGTAGCTCAACAGAGAGCAGGTAACCTCTTTTAAAATTTATTCTCCTTCCCTGCAGTTTTCCTCCATTTTCTACAGTTTCTAGCTGGAGGGGAGAGAACCAAACTGAGCATTCAGTTTTATTTTCCAGTTCAGCATCCCCTGCTCTCCTGCAAGGGAAGTGTGGGTCACACTCCAAACACCAGATAAATGGCTCGTTTTTACCTCATCTCCGAGTGAAACAGTCCTGCTCACTTTTTTCCTGGTGTTACACCGTGTTTGCTGTTGTTCCATTTGCAATATTTGTTGCAAGTTCCGCTCTGATGCCCCCCATGATCCTCTTGGCAATGTCTGCAAGTGGTGCTGTTATAGCACAAGAGGGAACCAGCAAAATTTCCTTTACTGCTGCATGACTCTCTGCAGAAATGCCAATTCCTTCATAACCTGGTGCATTGTTAGTTTGCCTTTTATTTTACCTTGTGTGGTTGCACTGGCTGTTGTGAGCAAGTTAAAGGAATCAAAGTTTACACCAGTTGGTGATTTAGGCTGAAAATTTGGCTGTGTCCTGGGAAGTGAGACAGTCTTACAAAATTATGTCAGAATTTGAGCTGGTTAAAATGTGAGGTTTCAGAGTTTTTTTCTGTATTTTATATTCTGTTTTTCAATTTTGTAGTAATTTTTTATGAGTGGTGGTTCAATATTTTGTCAGCTCATGTTTTGTGTTGTATCTTCTTCCATGTTGTTTTGAAAATCATGATTGCCTTGCACTGGCCAGATCACAGTTGCTTTTATCAGAGCAAAGCATCAGCTTTGAAGGGTTTGACACATGTACCAAAATCATGCATTAAGACGTGTCCATGGGAAAGGGGTGCAGGATGTTATTGCCATCGTGTTGGAAAAGGTGAGAACAAGGAGAACCATGTAAATTGTAAAACCACCACATTATTTTAATACCACACTTATAAAGCCCTAATTAAAATCTTAAAAATGCCTAATTGGAATACAATTTATTCCACAATGTCTTCATTGAAGTTTGTATCTAATCAGTGGAATTACTCGAAATTTATTTTTTAGCAAATACCATTGGATCCAAGACTATACAAACAATGTATCCTAGGGGGGGAAAGGCCCCTCAAGACTATCAAGTCCTTATCAGAAACTCATAAGAGTGATGCTAAACACACTTTCTATTCCTGCCAGCTCTTCCTCAATCAGCCTCAGTTGGAGGAGAGGGGGAAGGAAGAGCTGTTGTTTCTAAAGCCCTTTCATGAGGCTTTGAAATCCAAGAGACAATCAAGTCCTTATGTCCTAAGGAAGTGCATGGAAGATGTCAACCTATATAGATTAAAATGAATTATTTATGTGCATATTTTTGAGATTGGCAGTAATCAGTCAGAGATGGCATTTATTTTGCTTAGCAGTGTTCCTCCAGAGACAGGATCAAATGGGGCAGCTGGACTGGGGCCCCTCAGTTTGGAGAGAAGATTGAGGGAGACATGGACCTGCCCTGCTGAGACACAATGTGGAGGAAAAACAGCCAATGTGGAGCTGTTCATCACATCCTGGAAAGCTGGAGTTATGAGCAGGACACTGATTTTAAAGAACATTTGTGTTCTTGGCTGTTGCCAGTGCAGGGCTGTAGGTTTGCAGGTTGTTTACTCCCATGCCAACAACCCCAGAGATCAGCTCTGCTTGTCACCAGAACCAGATTGTTACTTCTGAAGAACAGAATGACATTTCAGTGATACAGACAAATACTTTTGGGATTGGTTTGTAACAGGTTCAGCTCGTTTCCAGAGCCACTTAATCTCAGATCATCTAGTATAAAAGATTCATCTTCTCAGCTTTCTCCCAGTATCCTGTGTCCAAGCTTTCTGCAAGGAATGCAGATTTTAGGGTGTAATACTATCATGATGAATGCATGCATAATGTATTAAACCTATTCCTAAGCAAATACAGGCTGATATTTACCAACATTTGCTTTGTATCCAAGCCAGTCTTTTCAGCTCAATTTATATTGATCTTTCAGCCTGATTTCCACCTTTCCCCATCAGGTTTTTTTGAACCACTGACCTTTATTTTGTCCTCTGGAGCTGTAAGAATGACTGAAGTGCTGCTATTAGCTTGCTCCTTAGGAAGCTGATGGTGACAGTGGCAGCTTTTACTTCAGGCTCACAGAAGCCTACAAGTGTGTAACTGATATTCCCATATTAGTTTAATCTCCCGGGTCAATTCCAAAAAACCAAACACCTTGTCACCCCTGAAATGAGAAGAGTGTACAACAGAAGCCTGTTGGTAGGGCAGATATCTCTGCTGCCTTTTAGAGGTTCTTATTTGAAATGACATGGAAACACCAGCTTTATACTCAGATAGGGAGCACAGAGGTTAAAATTTGATGTGATTGAACACTATCCCACTTGTGGGGTTGTCAGGAATTTTAGCTGCACCCTGCAGAATGAGAAGGCTCTTCTTGACAGGGTATCCCCTAAATCCCAAGGCTGTATTCCCTGTCTTGGAGGAGGGATTCTCTGATGCTGGCACAGATCTTCCAGTTTGGCACTGGTGGCTTTAAGGACTGTATGAAATATTGATGTGCTCTGCAAATGGCACTGCCTGGTTACTCTTGGACACCTGTTGTGGTACAAGGCTTGAGTCAGAATTACATGAAGGCTGAATCACAACCTGTGAGACAAACTCCTCAAAACAATCCCATCTTGTTCAAAGAATCTGCTCCTTTAGTTTGAGGCTGGTGGAAACTCCTAATTCTGCCCATTTCCAGAGGGACTGTTTGGGTTGGCTGCCTCAGGAGGGAGATGAATGCTTGACAGTGTTTTGTGAGAACATAAAAACCACGTCTTGGTTGGCATATTCTGTGTCCTTAGATCTACTCCAGAGGAAAGAGCAGGTCACAAAAACAGTCCTGCTGGTTTTGAACTGTCTCCCACCATGTAGTTATCAGTTAACTGATGAAGAACCACACTCTGCAAACCTTGTTTTGGGGTTTTGGGGGTTTTTTTATGAAGGGATAATGACCTTTTTCTCCTGGGAGCTGAAAATGCTGAGCATGTCACAGGTTATGTTCAGTGCTTTAGAGGACTGGCTGTAAAGGTGGCATAAGTATATATTAAGGTTCATTTTAGGTGTAAAAACCCATGGAGAGAGGCTAAAAATCATGACACTGAGATGATAGTCTCAGCCCCAAAACTCTCCTTCAGCACCTGCCTGACTTTTGCATCTTCTGAGGAAACTGGAAGCAGGGTCACACCTCCAGACATATATGTGGGTACATAAAGATGCAGAAAGATGCTAACCAGGATCTCACTGGATATGTCACTCTATTGGTAAATGTTTTATTGTTTCAAATCTAGCTCTTGGACTTTGGCTCTTAACTCAGCCTTTCTAAGCCCCATCTGAAATAATCTGGTTCTGTGGTAGTGTTTTGAGTTAAATTTATGAGTTGTGTCTTCTCCTTGGAAGATATTATAATAATAACAATAACAACAACAATAATGATAACAACTATTATTATTACTATTATTACTATTATTTTTATTTTATTTTTATTTTATTTTTCATGCTATGAATTATTTCCTGCTAGTCCTGAGGTGTTTTCCTCTTTGGAGCCCTGCAAGATTGATGGGCTTGTTGTCATTTGAGACTAACGCACACAACTGTCAGTGCCACTTGCTCACTCAGGGATGAAGAGACCTTTAATAATGAAAAATGGTTAATAACAACAGCTTTTCATGTCTACTATCTGGAATTAAAAATCTCATGAAAGCTTTTACATGCTCTCAAATTGCGGTCGCTTAGTGCCTTTGTACTTTTACGTGCTAGAAATCCAACAACTATCCCCTTCATGCCTGCTGAACTCACAATGGGCTGATGTGGGAATGAAACTACAAAGATGGCTAGAGCTCCTCTAGCACTTGCTTGAAGATTAATTTTCATTTATATTACCGGGTGATTCTAATCCTTGTTTCAATTATAGTAACATGTTGATAATGCGATATCTGGGTATGGATATAAACCAAAATTTATGTATATGTAAATTTGTTAGGTAGATCTGCCTCTTTAATCTGATGCAGAAATATTTCCATGGGTATTTGTTGTGTATAAAACCGTATTTCTGTGGAATTTGCAATGCCAATTAATGCATGGTATCACAATGCAGGTTTTTGGTCACCTCTCAGTCTGCACACAAAGTTATTTGTTGTGCCATAATGCTGGATGGTCTCAGCCTCTTTTACCTGAGCTGGCATATTTAGATCCAGGTAGCCAGGAGAGGTTCCCTGGTGCCTCTGTCAGTGGCTGGGACCAGTCTGACCAGAGGTGCAGGACCAGATGCTTCTGCATTCCCTCTTGGATCTACTGGAGGGCTGAGGTGCAGCATCCAGTGGCTCTGCTGGATTAGCAGATGGAAACAGATTCCCTCTTTTCCAGAATGAGAATTCATTCCACTAACCCCAAAGACTCCTACCCTAAAAATAAACCCCTGGTGCATGAGAAATTTAGTGCAAAATCATTTTATGATATTTTTCTAGAAAGCACCAATATACACCAGGTAGTAAGTTAGAGCAGATATTTAGTCGAAGCAAAAGAGAAAATTACCACAGTTAACTAAACACACTAAACCTTTTTCATTTTGAAATATTAAGTGTGGGTTAAGCACTCCAAGGAGTCTGCAGACATTTGGATGACATTCACAAGTTCCTTGGGAGCTTCCTGTCTGCCCAAAGAGTGCCAATTAAATATTTACACCACCACAAACTATTGCACAGATACAGTGCTCACCACGAACGTCTCAGAATTTGTCTGCAGGTGCTTCACTCTCTCCACTGTTATTTGCTAATTCAGACATAAGCACAAAAAAAAAAAATGATGAGCAAAACAAATGGAATTTCAAATAACTAACAGCTGGAGGAGGAGTGAGGACATTCATTCACTGATTGTGTCAGTGTAGGATGTGAATTTAGGCAACCACCAGTGTCTCACCAGTCATGTTCAAACAAAAATAATGCAAGGTGTAAAAAGTGACTTTAAAGCTATTAAGTGATGCGTCCTTTCATGGTTTCTTCTCACTTTGGATTCATAGTTAATGTAGTTGCAGTGAAAATGATCTTTCTTTTAAGTTGCAGTTATTCTTGTGCTTAAAGGGTACTGTTTAATAAAACACAGCTTCCCTTTGAAATGTCTCTTGTCAAAACAAAACATTCGGAAATTTTCAAACAAACGTCAGATGAACTCACTGTAATTGGCACCAGTGTGTCGAACATAAAATGCATTACTCTTGTAGGATTTGTTTCACTTCATCCCAATATCTTGGAATGAATGTATTCTGCACAGTGAAAATGTTTGGTGGCAAGAAGAGTGATGAATGAACGTGACAGGTGGCAATAATTAAAATGTGTAAGCAAGTGTGCATTCATTGCGCTGCTGTGTAAACTCGTTTCAGGTGGAATAGAATCAATTTGCATATATTTGGCTGAGCAC
The DNA here is from genome assembly GCA_013397195.1 of Hylia prasina. Lineage (NCBI taxonomy): Eukaryota > Metazoa > Chordata > Aves > Passeriformes > Sylviidae > Hylia > Hylia prasina. The sequence goes on along the minus strand of VYXD01008937.1, from coordinate 1,424,042 downwards.
TGGTAAGTTTCAAGATTTTGTCATGTATTATCGCTGGTTTAAGAATTCATGTATTTAAGCAGCTGTTAGCACCTCTGGTTCTGTGGACTTGGTAAGAATTGGTCCACAGTGGGAGAGCTCAGGTCCATCTGCAATGCCCAGACAATGCACCTGTAAGTGGGCATGGGGTATGGAAAGAGTGCTAGAGGAATAGGATGTGGCTAAGAAAAGGCTAAAAGAATCATAAAAGAATCATAGTGTGAAGAAAAGCAAAATAAATCAAACTAACACATAGGGAAAAGAAGACATAGCACCCCAGAGGCAGGGACATAAGAACTGAAATTAAATTAAATTCCTATGAAGTATTACACCTGGAATACCCCTACCTACTAGGCCAAAAAATAGAAATGAGGCTTCAAGGAAGACCAGTGTTGATATGGAAAAGGAGAAACAGACAGAAAAATACGTTGTCTTGAAAAGCAAAGCTGTGGCATGAACACCAAATATTTCCCCTGTTGTAACTCAGGGGTGAGACCATCTGTCTCTCCAGAATGCAGAGTTGGTTGGGGTTTTTTGTTTGTTTGTTTTTTGGTTTTTCTAATAATCTGGGAGGGGATGGAGGGAAATACCTGGAAGCATTGTAGTAAATACAGTGAGGTATGAATGAAAATTTCCTCTGTTGAGTAGAGGACAGGGTCTTTCTGTCTTTTTGCAGGGGTGGGAGGGGGTTAGGTATTTTTGGTGTGTGTTTGTTTGTGGTTTTGAAAAGTTGCAATCCTGGTTGCTGTTCATCTGGAGACTTTAGTCCAGCTGATGTGGGGAAGGCAGAGCAGAAATTCCCATTCTGCCCCCTCTGCCTCTGGTTGCACATTTTTGTTGCTGAGCTGGAGCTGTGAAATCTGTGCTGTGCCCAGGGTGTGGAAAGGCACCTCAAGAGAACTGGGCTCTCTGCAAGAGCCAGCCAGGCTAAAGATCAATGAATTTCACCCTCCTGTGCAGTTCATCACTTGGTTCTCTCAGAATAATACAGATTATGTACACCCACATTAAAAAACCTCCTCCTGACGGTGCTGTTTAGAAATATGTCAGCTGCTGACATCAATGTTTGAAGTCTTTGGCTGGGAAATCTGCCTTTACATGGTTCTTTTCTTGCTAGAAGACAATATCAAAGCTGCCATCTTACCCTCCTGCTCATTTGCTTCCAGTCAGTCAAATGATGGGTTGAACTACATTCCTTTTCCTTGTATCTGGCAGTTTAAGTCAACTTCTCTACCTTTTCTTCCTACACAAAGCCAACACCACAAAAATGCCTCCTGACTAGGTGTGTGTGTGTGTAACAGTACAGTTTCCTAAATAATCTGATCTCTAAAAAGCAATAAAATCTGTTGCTTGTGCAGTTTCTGAATATTCAGTTTAAAAAATGTGCGACAAGGATCTGATGTTAAAAGCTTCTGGAAGTTTTGTTTAATTAAAAAAGAGAGTAGTCTTTGGAAAAAAATAATTGCAATGGAAGAGTGACACAGCATTTCTACTCCTGGGATGAATTCTGAGTCGCATTTGCTGAAGTTGGTCACAAAATCAGTTTGTGTAGCTCAAAGCCAGACCTGTCCTGTCCTGTCCATCCATCCATCAGGAGCAGGGCAGAAATGCTTCTCACAGTCTAATCACTCCAAACCAATGTGCCTGGAGCAGACAGGATTACAGGGATATTAGGAAGGGCAATCAATTTAATACCAATGCTGTAAGAGTAGCCAAGCACTTGGGGTCTATTTTAACCCAAAATTTGAGTTTCTGGGGTTTGAATTCCTGAGGTTTCTCAGGCTGCCTGGAAATCACTAACTTGATGGAAGCTCGGAACAAGAGTAACTTTGATATTTTTTATTTTCAGTGCTTTGAAATGAGGTTGTTTGTTCCCTCTTTACAATCCTGGGCGATTTAGAGGGCTGGGGAGAGGCAGATAGACAGCAGAATAATTAGTTTGCGGTGCATAAAGCATTCACACGGTGAAAGGAGGCAAATGAGCGCCTCGGGGAGGATGTGGGATGCACCTGAATTAGCCGGGGTGCCCGACGTGAATGACAAAGCTGACCCCAGGCTGGCACAGGGACATTAAACACCCATCCTCACGGAGAGCTCAGGTAGTCACCCCGCAGTTTGCTCCAGTAAATCACCTGCTAAATGAGAAGCAAGCAGGTGAGCAGGATTTACACAGCCCTGCTCTGTCATCCTTTTACACGAATAGGCACTTAGGACGTTTGCTGCGGTTATGTCTTGCTCCCCTGGGAGGCTGGAATCATTTTTTGTGGGGGTAGTTTAGTTCAGCTCTGAGGAGGTTTGTCTGTACCTTTATTTTATGGCACAGCAAAAGCTGCTGATCTCACTCAGCCTGTCTTTGCTTGCAAGCACTTGCTGGTGAACTGCGTGATACTTCTGTTTCCCCAGCAACTCCATTCATTCATTTAAATCTTTCTTATAAAGTAACTTTTGCTGTCTACCTTAGGATAGAGAATTGTAAAGGAATTACAAAATCAATATACAAAACAAACACAAACTACATTTAGAGAGACCGCTGCCAAAACAATGTGTGTTTGTGTTCCTTATCTAAGAAAGATTTATTTTTTGCATCGTTCACTTTTATTTTCCCTACAACTATTTCTTTATCCATCATATCAAACGTAGGAAAGGATGCTGAAGCTACTGAGGTGTGAGTTTATGCATAAATGTGATGGAGCTGTATTATTTTCTTCAGCCAGTTATGACTTAAATGTAGATCCCAGTTTTTGTAGTGTAGGGTACATTTATATGGATATTTTGGAAGTCCAGAGAGCATTTTGAAGAAAGGAATTCTGTATGGATTCTGTGTGGATGGACACAGTGCTGGCTGGAGATGCAGCCAGGATGATTTACCTACTCAATCATTACATTCGAATTAGGAACATCCAGATTTATTGGGTTAGTGATTAACTAGAGGATAAATATTTCGATTCAGTGATATTTGGTGGATGCACAGCAAAGTGTTCTGCCTTTGGCTCTGATTTAGAAAACATTGGCATGGAGATGAGAGGAGTTTCCCCACAGTGCTGAACTCCCACTGCCTGCCCAGTTTGATTCCTTAGCACTCTAAATAAAACTCCCAGGACGCTGGCAGAGTCTTGAAATTTCCTTGGAAATCAGGAAAACGTGAAAAATAATGGGCACTAGCTTTTAATCTATTGGAACAAACCCTTAAAAATCAAATCCTCTTGCTTTCCAGACTGTGACAAAGCCTCTTGTGTTGCAGGAGCTTTTCCAATCCATACCTTCATGGTGGCTCAACCAGAACCAGGCTTTGAAGGTGTGTCTGATGCCTTCTCACGCTGAGCAGATCCCAGGCTTTGTGCTGTCCATGTTTTCTTCCCGAAAACTGGGGAGCAGTGGTCAGGGCACAGCCATCTGCCCCAGGGCAAGTGGTGTTTTCAAACATTTCCAGCATCAGCTACTTCTGCTCAGCCTTGTAGAGGCACTTCCAAGGAAAGCTGGGCTGAGCTGCCCTCCCTGGCAGGGAAAGCTGGGTTCTGTTGTCTCTGCAGCCCCTGTCTGCTTTGAAAGGATGAAAATTAAACTTGCAGGAGCGTGTCAATCCTGAGAAAGTTGTGCACAGTCCTGTTGCCTGTGGTCTGCACAGGGGCCAATTTCACCCTGCCTTTCTTCATAGCCCAAGGCTGTCAGCTCCTTGCTTTCCCTGAGCCATGAGGATTCAAAGGAAAAGCAAGATAAAGAAAACTGCTTTGATTTTTGTATTTTTGCTACCACCACCAAACAGCATATAATTAGCCTTTCTTTTACATATTAAAGCTAGCCTGATGATGCAATATCCATTATAACTCTAAAAGCTTGATCTTAAACAGAGGGGAAAAAAAAAAAAAAACCAAACCAAAAACAAACCAGAGGAGGATCATATGCCTGGAAATTGGAAATTAGCATAGGGGTTTTTCCTCTTTAGAGGAATGCCTGAGTGCATGGATGCAGAGAGGATGTGACTCACACAGAATGAGAACAAGTTGTTCCTCAGCCTCCTGATATAGTGCCTGGGATATCAAATCAAGTCCAAGCCCTGATTTGAAACTCCCTTAGAGGAACGATTATTAATTGGATGTGAACTACTTTTAATGAAGGAAGGACACCTCTTTTGGCGTTGTATTCATGTGAAAAAAAAAATTAAAAAGTAGTTTTACACGAGCAGTAACAATGCAGGGCATGCAGCCCTAATCCAGTAGAGGATGTTTCCTGGCTGAGGATTCACAGCTGAGCTGTGGCATGTGCAGGATACAGGCTGCATGTGGCATCTCACGCAGGGCTCAGCACATCAGTCCTGTGATGCTGCTGTTGGGAATTTTTTACAGAAAACTTCCCCCTCAGGACAAGAGTATTTTGCCAGGTTTATTCCCAGGAAAGACCAGACCCACCTGGTGATTGCTGTGTTCAGTGCATGTGGAGAATGAATAACTGACTGGCCCTCAATTCCCCTTTCATCAGACCCAATTTCTTCCCACACTGGCTGTGCTGTCCATTTCACCTCTGCATGAGCTCGTTAACCTCCCTCGTTAGTGCAGTCTGGAGGTCTTGGCACCGTCCCACTGGGGAATGGGGTCATGCTTTTGTGACTCACTCCTGTGCAGCTGCTCTATTTAGTGGCTTTATACCATGTTTTGGGTTAGTTTTGCTTCAGTGCCAAGGCAGAAGCTTTCAGGAGATGCCTCCTTGCATCCTGCACTGTTCCTTGGCAGGCAGAGCACTCACTGGCCACCACCAGCTGTAATTGGCATAGAAAGTTTGTCAAATAACTCTTGGGTAATTGTTACTCTTTCTTAGAAAGTAGATTTTACTGTTTTGTTTTTCTTTTCTTCTTCCCTCTTATTAACCAGCCAAAAAAAATGGCTTATAAAAAATAACATTTAGAACAACATCTAACGTCTCTTTGTCTGGCATAACAAGAAGCAATTTGAATTAAAGCACTGCTTGGAAAGAAGGGAAAAAAAAACCCCTAACTTGGCCTTTGCCTTGTATTTTTTACTCTTTTTCAGAAATGATAAACAAGCTACCTGGCTATTTAAATAATCTTTCATTCCAATAGCTAAGTCACTACCACAGCCTCATTATTTAACATTGACGGGAGTGTTTTGCTGTGCAAAGTCTCACTGCTCTTTTTACCCCTTGTTGTTCTATCTGAAAACCCTCACACCAGTTGATTTTCTGTCTTTGCTTTTATGATTTAGCAAGTTTAATATTCTTCCCCATGCTTTCTGTGCCCTGGGTGTTCTCACAGAGTTGTTATAAAGTAGCTAAGCAAGGCTACATTAATAATTTGCTTCTCAGTAATTTTCCTGCAAGCACAAAGCTCTAAAACAATTATTTTTCAGCTGAAGGTCTTGGAAACTTCATTTGATTATCCAACAAGCAAAGACCTGGTCTCAGGGCTGACTGCATCCACCTTGCTCTCCCTATTCTCTGCAAGTTTTTGTAGCCACAAATTCACAGCTGCACCTGAACACCTTTCAGTGTGTGTTACACAGCACAGTTAATGTCTGCTGTGTGCTTTTCTTCTCACCTGCTCCTCCTTGGAAAGGGAAGTGTGAGCTGCAGTGTTCCTGGCTGGTTTTCTGGTTGATTCATACAACAGGAACATTTCCCCGAGTTTGTTTCATCTAAGTGAATGGTTTTGACAAGGAGATGTTGGAGGGTCTGTAATTCCTGTGTCAAACTGGAGAACCTCAGACTCCCCCTGTGTGAGCCTAATATTCCTTAGAACATTATTTTTTTTCCCCAAGCAATGAAATCCTCAAGCACAGGTTGTAATCCACAGACACCTTGGCCTCAGGTGGGCTGCAGGAGTGGGATGTGTCAGGAGGGAGCAGTGCTGGGGTGTTGCTGCCAGCTGGGTGGGCTCTCCAAGGCTCCACAGCCGTGCCAGGGAACCATTCTGCTTTATTTATTCTGGTTATTTGGGGGAAACAGTCATAGGGCCACACTGATAAAGGTATTTACCCTCTGGTCTAACTAGGCTGGCGGGCACTGGGTGCTGCAGCTTCACACCCTGAGGCTGGTGGTCAGCAGAGGTTCAAGAAGGAGTTGGAATCTTTGGGAATGCTGGTGTTAGGAAACAGAAGATTAACCTGATTTACTTACCATGCAAGCTAAAGGGTTTATTGCAGCTTTCTGTCCAGGCTGGGTTTTCTCTGAACAGATCTTGCTGCCCAGGACCTTTGCACCCTGACAAGGTTTTAACTAAATTCATCATCTGCACCACTGAGGGGGACAGGGAGCAACCCTTGTGTGTGCAGACACTTGGAGCCTTGGATTTCTGGAGTCTGTAATACCACGGAACTCTTTTCCAGACAGCGGGACCACTGAATCCTATTTCATTTTGGTCACAAAGGAAATTGGTCCAAACAATTTCATTATTTCCTCACTGAGAGTCAAATAGACCTCATATTAATTGTGACAGTGCTTCAAATTTTGCTCTTTTTACTCTATGCTCTATCATTCTTTCATGCCAGTTATTCTTTGTTTGGTCTGCCTCACTGCAGGAATTTATTAAGAATCCTTATAGCCCAGATTTAGACATGCTTAGGCATGATGATTTTTCATTTATTGTTATAGAATGAACATTGCAGAGCAAGCAGGAGGCTAACCATTTAACACCAAGTGTCTTATTAATCAGCTTTTGTTTATTTAATTTAATAAGCAGCTTTTGATAGCTGTGAGAGTCTGGTTGTGTATTTAATTAGATCAGCACTTACTGCTCGGGTCTGTGGAACATCTGACTTCAGCTTTCCTGATACTTTGCTACTATATAATGGCCGTTGGATCTCAACAAGTTGGGTTTTTTTCTTTTTTCTTTTTTCTTTTTTTTTTTTCTTTTTCACTTGAAAATGCAGGAAGTATTTTCTTAGCAAGATAATTTCAGCTCATTCCTGATTTTGGGGGGTGTGTGTGGGGATACAAAAGCCAGGGAACCACTTGCCTTTTGGCATGAAATACTGACAAGCAAGTGCTGGAAAATTCCTGTCTTTGAAGCCTGTCTGGTCCATTGGGAAGACATGGAACCTTCTTGCCATTCTCCTCTCCTGTTGACTGAGTCCCAAACTACTTCAAAACCACAACTGTGTGAGGTGGGGGCCAGAATCCCCCTCTGAGGCCACTCTCTCACAGTCCTCTGATCATATCTGCTGTGGGGTTTCTCCCACAACTGGTTTTAGTGCCATTTAAAACATTTTCCCAAAGTACACAGTGCTGCATTCCTGTGCCTGGCACCTCAAACCTTGTCTCCTTAGGAGTCTGGGGTCCAGCAGATGATTGTCACTCTCTGCTCCTCAAAATTCCTCAGGGCAGAAATCAGATCTGCAGAGTAACAGGGCTCTGGGAAGCCTTTCTTTACTTTGCATTTCATGTAATCATTACTTATTCATTAAGTAATTAATCTGGGTTTGTTTTTCTGAACTTAGAAGAATGCCATATGGTTTTTTGTCTTCCATGAGTTCAATCATGTCACATTAACAGGATGGGTTTCCACGTGCAGCCTGGAGTTCCAGGAGGCCTTGGGCAGTGTTTTCATGGATGCTGTAGCTGAAGCTGAACCTGACTGTGTTTAGTAAAAACTCAGGAATTCTCCTTAATAGCCAGTGCAACAGGATTCAGTGAGATCTTGATAAACTGAGGACAAAATAGTACTGAAATAAATTCACATACATGTGAGTTCCATGATATTCTCTTTCAAGCAAAAAAATATAGAAAACTCTTCTATTACTCACAATAATCATATTTTTGCAGTTTTGCAGCACTATATTAACATGGAGACCATGTATTAAATTGACTATGTATATATATGTATGTGCCTAATTTTATTCTCAATGCTGTGGGCTACAGCACTTTGTTATGAAAGAATATTCAGGATTAAGTCTCTTAACTTCACAACTCCTCGCATAAATTACTTAAATACTGCAGGGGCTGGGAGGGGAGTTTCAGAAAACCAGCTAGCTGTAATTGTCTTGGTGGAATGTATGCTGACAACATTAGTGCTAACTATCTGAGAAACAAAAACTGCTGTTTGATTCAACTGGTAGATCCTACAGCACTCTGGGGAGTACAGGGATGGACAGGACTGCAGTGGCTCCTGTCCTTGGCCCCAGCACTGCAGCCCTTAAAGCAGCCCCTGTAACACTGTTCTGACACCTAAACAAGAAGATGAGTGAAGGACAGCTTTGCAGTGCTGAAAACCTCGAGAAAACTCAGCCCAAAACAATAATAACAACAATAAAGCGCCCAAATCTCTCATACAATTTGTTTCATTGGCTATTAAAACTACCTAACATCCAAAATTTCATGCTTGGCAGAAAGCCAGGGGCAAGGTTCAATTTGTTTTTCAAAAACAGGGGTCTATAAGTAATTAACAAAACAAGTTTTTAAACCCAATTTAAAAGACAAAAAGGGGGAGAGTTTTGAAGCACATAATCCAGCTTCTCTTTCAGTTTATTGCCATGTTTTCATTGGATTTTAGGGGCTGTTGAGTAGTTCAGTTGTAGTCATTAGGATCCTAATTCTCTTAGGTACTTATTAAGCACTGAATTGCTTGCTTGTGCCTGCTCCTAGTAACACATTGTCCTGGAATGAAAAGAGGGAGAGTACAGATTGACATCTGAGTTATTCTTCCTATTGTGTTATCTGGAAGAACAGTAAAATCAGCATTTTACAATATTTTCCTCTCTCTGCCCTATAATCCACACATGAGACACTTACCAGTGATGGAGGATCTAAATGGGAAAGCTGAAGTTTCTATTCCCCTGATTTTTTTTTCACCCTTCCAGGAACAGGCATCCATAATTGGTACCCAGCTCCCTCCATTTCCAGATACCTAAAGAAAAAGACCACTGTGCCCAGGAGCAATGGAATGTTCCTTTATCCAGTAACAGTGGGACTTGGAAATGTGTTTCCAGACAGGATCTAAAACAAAGACCTTAAGCACTGTTGTAGGAGCCTCAGCTCTTCACTGTGAGTGGAAAGGGCTGTTGTGTTTATGGCACAGCAGCAATGTGGAAGCAGCCATGGAAACTGATTTTCCTGTGTCCATCAGCTCCAAGAATGGGCCATGTCTCACCTGTTATGCCCATAGAGCCTATGTGGACATCCAAAACACATTTCTGCTGCAAATAATGTCAAAAGGTCCGTGGGTTAATTATCTCTGAAGCATCAGAGCTCCTTGGGGAGGCATGAGCACAAACCCAAATGCTGCTGTGTGCATTAGGCACAGCAAGTACGGCAATCGTGTTTTTGGCACAGAAAATGCCAAACTGGGAAGTGATCCCACTTCAGAGCCTTGGGAACCTTGGTTTTCCAAAAAAAACCAAGTAGCCATCTGCAAATTAACCTGAGAAGGCCACTGCAGAGCCTTGGGAACCTTGGTTTTCCAAAAAAAACCAAGTAGCCATCTGCAAATTAACCTGAGAAGGCCACTGCAGAGCCTTGGGAACCTTGGTTTTCCAAAAAAACCCAAGTGGCCATCTGCAAATGAACCCTGAGAAGGCTCCGTGTTCTCATGGAAGAGCTGTTAGGCAGGAGTGTCAACAAATGCTCTTGGACAGAAAAAATCCTGGATAAAAAGATGTCAAAAACAGTCCCTGGGGAGGGGAGGCAATCAAAAGGTCATGCTGGATGAGGAATCAGCTTTGTAAAGCAAAAGGTGACACCAAGCTCCCTGCATGGGATAACAAGCAGGAAATGATCCTGAAAAGAGCTAGGACTTGTTATCCTTTTGTGACCTGAAGTGGTGTTGGCATGAAGGAACTGTTAAAGGGCAGTGGAGGCAGAGGAGAGAGACTCCTTTAAAGTGAGAAATGAGTAATTTGAGGAATGAGTTGCTTACTTTTTTTTTTTTTCTTATTTAATTGCTTTTCTCTCTGTCTCTATTAGTAAGATACCAGCTCTGAAAAATGTGCTCTTTGGGCTTCTGGGAATTCGTCAGCAGTATTTCAAGTTTGTTTGTCTATTGTTTTTATAGACTTATCAGCAAAAAATCATGGGAGAGGGAAAATCAGGAAATCTCTAACTGTGTGTAAATCATCAGCTCATTTCAATGGGTATTTAACAATCTTACTTGCACAACACTAAATGCATGTATCTGCTTTATTTTTTTATTTAATGAAAAGCTATGTTGTCAATAGAAAAGTGCTTTTCTAAATGCAGTCTTGCTGGAATTGTAATGTCATGTCTCTGGCACTCTCAGTTATGCCAGTGAAATTTTGTTGTTGCCATTTCCAAAAGTCATAGTCTACAGTTTCCTGCCTTATTTCTGCCTTGGGCTTTTTCCCCAAATCTGTATGGAGCTCCTGTGAGAACTTTGCCTGTCCTCTGCACCTTAGGAGTCCATCCCTGTTTCTGAACAATGTAAAACCCTCAGGTTTCCTTCTCCCCTCTGGTGATACCCCCAAATTCACACCTCAGAGCACACCAAGGGCTGGTCCAGGCTTTGTTCTTCCCATCCTTCGTCTCATTTATTTATCTTACTCTTTAAGAACTCTTCATTTCCTCACACCTGGCTGTTGTTTCTCCCTTTTTCACATCTCCTCTTGCCCTCTCAAAGGCAAAGCCTCCTGTTTCACCCACCCTGGCTCTCCTTCTGTCCTAGTGGTTGCTATCCCAGGGATAACCACCTTCCTCATCTCCTCCTTTTTTCCTGGCACTCCAGTTTCTTTCCAGGGCTGGCAAACAGGTTTACACCAATCCACCCAAACCAGATAAAATGAATGTGCAGTTATTTTTGTTCCTAGCAGCTTATTTCAGTTTGCATCAAAACTGCTCTTACACTCTTCCATGGTGAAGCAGTCCAGAAAGGAAGTTTTGGTTTTTTTTGTCATGCTGAAGAGGCCACCCAAGGTGTTTTGCTGACTGATCCCTGCTGGTTTTTGGATAAGGAGATGTGGGAGGTTGTGGACAGAATCTGAGGGCTGTGTTTCAACCCACAGCCTCTCCATTACCCACTGCTTCTGTCCCCAGGTTGCTTCCAGGTGAAAGAGGCACTTCCCTTCCACCCCAACCCTCTGCTCTGGTCTCACCACACTTTTTCTCTTCTGTCTCTAAATGGAGTTTGCACCATTTCCACCTTTTCCCTCTGAGTGGACAGAATTTGTAAATGATGGATTTTCAGCTTGGTTTTCTGACAATTTCCCTCTTTTAGGAAGAGCATGGAATCAGCAGAGCAGTCCCTCATGGATGTTAATTGGGTCACTCTCCTCAGCACCTCTCCTGACCCATCTTTTCCACCTCAATTTGTGTGCCTGAGCTGGGCTGGCTTCCTCAGCATCTGTGCAAACATTACAGCATTTTATGAAAATAGCAGTGAATAATTCTGTTAGTTCCTCCTCGCTGGGGTTTCATTGCCTGTATTTTAAGCATAGCTCATTAAGGCTGTGGGGGTTTTTTTGGTTTGTTTTTTTTTTTTAAGCTCTTATCGTTTAGTTTTCAGCTTAGATACCATCTAATGTTTATGCTTTAACTTTGGAGTCCTACTGCTCTAATCGAGTCTTCCTGAGTTTCTGGAAACTGCTGAGGGCTTGATTCTGTCAAGAACCAGGTCCATACCCTTTTCATCAGTCTGATTTTCCTGGTATTTATGACTGTCAATGGAACACAATGCCTTTATTTATAGTGATAAAACATACATTTGTACCCCCAGCTCAGCTTTGGTGTTTTGTAGCTCGAGAAGGTGATGGCTGTTTCTCACATCCCTCAGTCTGACGTGGAGGACAACCATTGTTTTTTCTTTAATTCTTGTTCTGAGCAGAATACAGAAGACACCTCTAGGACAGGTGCTGGTTTGGAGAGGGGTGGATCACCCCAGCCAGGCCCCTGCTGGTAGAATCTCATGGACAGGCTGTATGCCTCCATCAGCACTAAACACTCTCTGCTTCACTGATCTGGTCTGCTGATCCTACTGCATTGAAGGGTTTAAAATAGGTATCATTGCCTTCAGCTTAATTAATTAAATTTTCTAATTGTGTTCTCTTTTTTACTGCTATAGGAGGTGATAACTGGTGACTTAATTGGGATAATTCAAGGGAAAAAAAAAAAATCTTGTTCTTATTACTGGGTTGTGGAGTTTGTTTGTTTATTAAAGGTTTTCTTCAATATAATACCCAAACACTTAATGGCTTAAGACTGTGGGAAAGTTTCTGCCAAACACAGCACAGGAAAGATGCTGAGAATCCTGGGTGATGTGAGTCAGGCCCGGCTTCCTAAGAGCCCTGCAAGCTGCTAATGTTGGACTTCATCCACTGCTGGGAACCTCACAATCCTTTTAGGATTAAATTGCAGCATGAGGACCACAGGTCTTGTTAGCCTGATCCCAATTTGCAATTGTTTTATTGTTCCTCTGAAATGGATGTTGGACAGGAGAAAATAGGCCCATCAGGTGTGTTATGATCACAGGGCGTGCACCACAAACCAAACTTTGTAGTTTGCTCAGCAGATGAAAATACAACAGAAAGATCCATTTGGAGATCATCACGTCTCTGTGTAGGCCCATTTCCCAGAAGTGTTTCATGAATGGTAATTGCTGTTTTGGGAATGGGCCACTGAGAGTTTGTGGGCATTTGGCAGCGACTGGGGCCAGTCCCAAGGGGCTCCAGTGCTTTTCTAGGTGGGCAAGTTAACTGGTGTAATTACACCTGTGCAATTACACGCCTCTAATTGAACCAGCATAAATAGCCCATGGCTCCCAGAATGAGGGTTCCTTTCCTTTTGTTTATTGTGCTTCCGTGGTGACATGTTTTGGGGAAAAAGCAGCAAACTTGGGCAGGGATGATCTCTGCTACTGGAGCAGTGGAGCTCAGGCTGTGCCAGGGGTTTTCCCTCCTCTGCTGTCCCCACAGCCATGTGGATTTATGTGGTAAAACCATAAGGGCTGTGTTGCATGGCCCAGTGGGATTATTTTGTCCACAGGCTGTGCTCCAGCCAGCTCTGTTATCCTGCTGCTCTGCGGGGTGACAGGAAGGAGCTATCCACTAAAAAAAAGTGTCTTTTTTTGGTAGCACAGATTCTGAAAAGAGCACCATGTGCTTTCAGCAGGATGATATTGCAGGGCAGCATCAAATCACCTCAAAAGGGTGGCATGGGACTCTTTTGAGGGATGCAAGAGGCACATCCCCAGTGAACAGTGCCTTTCAGAGCTTTGCTTTGAGGTTGGGTGAGGAGAAGAGTGGAGGGGGCAATCCAGGCGAGGGGGGGATTAATTTGCTGGAACTTCTGTGCCAGGTGCAGTTTGAAGCATTAGGAGTCCTTGTGTAACCACTGCTGTTTGAAGAGACAAACCTCTAATTTTGGAGTTATGTGTGTTCAGGACAAAGAAATGTTGGTTCTTTCTGCAAGTCAGCATCAATAGTCAGCTGGAACTTGTATAAAAATGTTTCTCTTTGGATTTGCAATTATTTTTGATTAAATAAAAGAGAGGGACCTCATTTTGTTTTAAGTACACATTCTGCAGTATTTCTGATACTATGGGAAAGAGCACACCATGCACTTACAAATTACTGCTCAGTAATTAACTTCTTTGATCCTAAAAGTGAAAACAACCCACCTGTGCTACAAGATGGCTTGCAGAGTCTTTTTTTCTAAAGACTTTTGCTGAAAAAGCCTATTCTCTCTGCTGTGTTATGCAAACAAATGATTTTTTTTTTTTCCATTTAGAAGAAGTGAAGTATGAGTTCTTTTTCTTTTCCTGGCTTGCTAAAAATATGTGATAACAAGTTGACTTCTGTGGGGGTTCTGCATGGGTAAAATCTGAAGGATCAGTCCCCATATTGTATGTGATTTTGCCCTAGTAATTATTCTTCACTTGAACAGTTTCTCCATGGCAACTGCTTCAAGAAAGTCTTGTATCTTCACCTATTTTTTTAAAAAAGGACTTATTAAGATGTGTGTTTAAAATTTTTTCGCCCTAAAAAGAGAAACAGAAAAAGAATCAGACACAAGCAGAAACATATGGAGTTTTGCCCAAAAAACCCTTTCTTCCATTCACATCCCCACCTTTTCTCTGTCCTAGGGGCAAAAAAAATCCACCCAAACTTATAGCAATTAAAAATAAATTCACTAGCTTGCCTCTCCTTGTCCCCTTCCTGAGCCTCTGAGACATTGTGACGCTGACCTGATCAATCATCCCACATCCACCCTGGCAGTTTCCTAACACAAACTTTCCTCTTCCCTCTGTTTTCCAGCCACAGTCTGCTTTCAGTCTGCCAGTTAATTGTACCCCTGCTCCAGTCCCACAGTTGTGCTCTAGTCAGAAGGCTCAGCTGAAGGTCAGGACCTATTGGTTTGTAGCCTCTTGCTATAAAGCAAAGGAGCAAAATATTCTGTGGCTGGGTTTTCTCTTTCTTGCTGGACTCAGCTGGGTCACTGGTGGTGCCTCTGTGTGCACTTCTACTCCTAAACCAGGAAATTCTCTAATGTTTTGACAGGGACTAGAAAACACATCTGTTGTCAGCAATGCAATAGTCAGGAAAAAGCATCCATTTACTTTAAACTTATTTTCTGTTTTCATTTCTGTATGGCAACTGTGCTCTCTCCAAGAGCAAGGGACTATCTCTTTCTAGGAGGTCACTGTCTTCTGAAACAACACATCCTTTAGAAAGGTTTTTCTCCTTGATTCATTTCCAAATGTGGTGTTATTGCTGTATGCTGGATGCTGTATTTTGTGTTCAGCTCCTTATGCTGTGACAGCTTTTAAAAGCTAATAGGGTAAAATGGGGTCCCTCTCCTTTGTGCTGACCTCATGAATATGGAAATTTACCTGCCCTGGTGACATGATTTTTGTCACACTCCTGACTGACAGTCCTGCTGGCAGGTTTTCACCCATGGCTTTCTTAAACGGAGATCTATACATATATAAAAATATACATACAGCCATGTATACACATATATATGTGTATGCACAATAGATATACATCTGAATACACATAATATATACACATAGTTTGGCACACAGAATATGTTATCTAATTGGCTTCAGCAGGGTTACACCACTGTGAGAGCTGTTTTATCATTTCTAAGGTTGTCTCTGAAAGTTTTTGCAGGTTAAGTCTGATTTTAAAATCACTGCTCTTGTGATGATCATCAGCCACTGATGATTTTTTTTCTGTTTTTTAACATAGCCAGGCTGACTGGTTCAAAGGTGTGTGAATTTGGCACTTGGGGATATGGTTTGGAGGTGAACACGGCAGTGCTGGGTTAGCAGCTGGGCTCAGGTGATCTTGGAGGTCTTTTCCACCTTAGTGATTTTGTGATTGACACTGTTTCTGAGTTTTACCTTCTGTACCTGCTCGCCCTGTGGTTATGTGGCGCTCCCATCCTCCCAGCAAAGCACGTGGCTGTTAGAGATCCAGTCTATATTATGACCCAATAAAGAGTTTTATCTGCAGAACTAAGATGACAACAAACGGTGGCAGAGGCTAGGAAGAGTTTGCTGGGGGATGAGAACATCATAAACCAGCTTTCTCATTTAACCTGATTTATCACTGCACCCTGAGCCACAAGACTCATGCAAGTCAGCAGGTGCTGCTCAGTTTAGTTCTTTTCTTTGCAACTCTGTGTTGAAAAGAGGACTCATCAGGCAGCGTCCCCGAGTCCACTGGAGCACCATAAAACATTGCCTGGTGCTGCGTCCTGACAGTCACAGCAGAGAGGGTGGTTAATAAAGCTAAACCAGTGTTTTCCAGTCAAAATCTTGACAGCCATTTTGCTATTCCCATCTTGGCTCTGGCATCTTGGGAAACAGGTCAATAATTAACGTTGCAGGGGAGATTTCAACTGTCTGCCAGTTCTGAGGGGCACCAAAACAACACCCAAACTCACTGGATGGAGCAGAGGTGCCTCAGGTGAGCTGGACATCAGGCACTGGGGAGCAGCTGTCATGTTTGATGCAGTGCCATCACATGGAAGAAACTCCACCAGAATCTTAAACAGGATGCATCCATTAAGTTTTCATTATATATGTTTGGCTTGAACAGTTACAACCAGGATTTAATTGTCTTTTGTTGACATTTAAAAAATTAAGCCAGCAATTAGAAAATGAAATAAGCATAACTAGCAGTGAGAAATCTAGGGTTGTTTTTTTAATATGTCTTGGTTGTAATAATTGTTAAATAGTGATTAATGGTATGCTGTCAGTCAGGTTAGGAGAATAATTTTACTCTAAAAAGCTGCAAGACAAAATTTCTTGTTACCCTCGGTTCTGCACTACCTGTTTTGTCACTTAGTCTAATACCAGAGTAATTAATTCCAAAGAGCTATCTTTGAAAAACAAATAGCCCTGGCTTCCTGCTGAACATGATAGATATCACTCCACAGGGAGGCTAAAAAATAAACAATAGTTTATATATATCACAGAAAATTGGACTTTTCTGGAAGTCTCTAAATTCTCCAAGCACTCTCTGATTAGTGATTTCATATGTTAAGTCTATGGGTCAAAATGGGTGTGATTTGGCAAAATTCCTCAATGGTTGTACAATTCTTTTGGTTAAAACAACCCAAAAATTACAGAGGGTTCTCTGCAGCGTTCTCCTTATTGCTAGGCTTTTAATAATAATAAACAGAATGCAAACCTTAATGGCTTGATGTGGTTCTGTGGGCCAATGTGAAGGGAATATTGGTGTCTTGTGGACCTCCAGGGACAGGTGGGACAGCACGTGGGATCCTTGCTGGTGGGATCCTTGTGGTCCATGGAATGCTGCTGCTGACAGTGCAGAATTTCCATGGGCAAGGCATTTCAGCAAAAATCAGCTTCCCCGCATTGCCAAGAGAGAAACCTTCCTGCAACAGCAATAAAATGATTGATGGTGCTGTTTTTCATTACAGCTAAGTCTTAAAACATCCATTTATCCCATTTGTCTGTCCCATGCAGATTTTAGACAAAGTGACATCTTCTCCATGAGTCTCCTGAGCTTGCTGCTCTCCTTGAGGCAGGGCTCCTCAGTGCTTGTATTTTCCTCAGGACACCCATCTCTTTCCCTGTGTAAGTGGGATGGTGAATGAAGTGTTCTTTTGTGGGGAATTCAGCAAGTTTATTGTTTCATTTATTGCTGCATTTGATTTTGAGCAAAGCGCGGAGCAGAGGGGCCGCACGTGAATGCTGGAGGGAAGGGTAAGTGTTGCACAGTCTGCATCCCTGGCTGAACTAAACTCATCTGGGCAGGGGACATGGAACTATGGATGGGCAGCTTGTGCATTGTGCAAGGATTAATGTCATAGGTTTAGACCTGACAGCAGCTTGGATAGGGCTTTCTAAGGCTTTTTTGACTTTGCAAATTTCGCACTCGTCTCAGGCCTTTTATTTATGAAAGAATATCTTTAGACACCTTCCAGCAACTTTTCTAACATAAATAAATTCTTCTAATCAAAACCTTTTCCATCCAAACTAGACCTGATGTCCCGCTGTATTATGGGAATTACTCTTCCTGATTTCAGCTGACACCAAGGGATGTGTATCCAAACGCTGAAGAAAGAATTGTGCATCAGATCAGAGCAGGACACAAGAGAGAAGGAGAGCAGGGCATAATATCCATGGCTGGAGGCCAAAAGAGGGAAGGTTGCCATCCCTTCCTGTCTCCCAGATAACAATATACACCACCTGTTCCCCAGGTTTCTGGGTAGTTTTCCCTGCTCTCCTCTCTAAGCTGTTCATATTTGAAACATACATCTACCTGAAAGGTGGTATTAAGATAATATCATAGGATCACAGAGTAGCTGGTGTTGGAAGGGACCTTTAAAGGTCATCTTGTCATAATATGGTACATGTGTCACTGTCAGCTGTTCAACAGCAAGGGATATCACAAAGCAGGTGGCTAAAGCTGTTTTTGTATCATACCAGGTCATCTTGTTATCACAATTACCATGTAGCAAACCAGGTATTAAGTCTCTCCTCTTCCTGCCTCTTATTGCAAATTAATGACACCAGAGCACCAGCCTAGATGGGAAAAACTCAGGAGTCCAGCTTACAATTTTAAGTTTTTTAAAGAAATAGACCAAAAATAGAGAAGAAATTGGTGTTAATATCCTCTAAACTTAAAAATATTACCTAAATGTGATAAAGTTAACACGTGTTCCTGTCAAATTCCATTTCTGGAAGGTGTATGAGGAGATTACAGCTTAATGTTTTTCTCTAGGTATGTTTGTTTAAACTCCATCACAATGCAACTGTGGAAAATCTGCTGTCTACATATGATATTTTTTGGCTTTTTTTATTTGTGCCCTGTGCCTAGATTTAGGTAGAATATAAGTTAAATTCTGTCACATATTAAGCAGTTAAAACTGATCCTAATTTTCAGGACCTATTAGAATGCAAAAGGAGTCGTGGCATTTATCGTGCAGACTCATGCTTTTGAGATATAAATGTAAAGAAATTTGATTTGCTGGGCTGGAGTTTCAGGTCATGCTGAATTTGTGCTTGTGCAGACTTTTCTGAAGGAAAGAGCCTTTGCTTGTATCTTACAAGGGATGTGAGGTAATGGACTTTTACTCTGAGACGTTTGTACTTCCAGAAAAGCTTTTACTGACCAAGAGCAATGCCCAGCCACTCCTGTGGTTTAGATAAAATTAATTGGTAAAGAGGCACTCCACATCTACTGAAAATGGAAATACAGTGTTTTGATAACTTTAGGGACTTTTTTCCTCCCAGAACTGACCATTTGAACATGCTGAGGAAGAGATGCAGTCCTGTTGGTGCATTGAAATAAATCCCAGGGAAATGCATTAGCAGGCAGGGTATGTAGTTGTGGATGTGGGCTAAATCAGATGGCTGTGATTATAGATATGGAAGAGAAATCCATGATGTGAATTCTACATGTCTCTGTGTGTGCAAAATAAATCTTGACAAAATAACAGTGAAAGGATTATGCTGTGTATGCTGTGAAGTCAGAGTTGAAAAACAGTCCTGTGAGCTGCCTCCTTTTTAGTTAATGAGGACATAGGAGTTATTGTAACATATAGAAAATCAGGACTCTGTAATGTGTTCATTATCCTCCCAATAAAGATTATCCTGGACATAGAAATGGAATATAAGTTAGCTTTATAGGGGAAATATCGACTAGACAGGCTGCTAACACAGAGATGGATTTTATTATTTAGAAAGGCAGAATATTAGGATACATGAGCGTTTCTTTTTTTAACAGAGATGCTATGCTGTCAGCAGTGAAATATTACTGCAGGAGAGTTTTCTTTTTATACACAGTGGTAAGAAGTATGGCTTCCTTTCTCGGCACTTCAGCCACAGATGCTATCGGCGAGACCATCTGTGGTGACAGATTTGTGTTATATCACTTGGAAACTCAGCGAAGCTGGTAATGCCTCCTACTACAGGATATAAGTAGCTCCTGCTAAGGCTGGGATGTATTACAGGGCTGTCTTTCTTCGGGGGGCAGAGCAGTGGGAGGATTGTGTGGATAGAGGCTCACAATAGCTTTCAATCACCTCCCCACCGAGCCTCGGAGTGCTGGTGTGGAGCTTCTGGGGCAGCATCTACACAAAGCTCCTTCCTCTGGGCCCTGGGGGGATAGACCTGAACTTTTCCTGCTCCCTGTGAGGCACTTCCAAACCAGTCTGATCTGGGGATGTCAAGGGGGACACTGACTGTGACCTCAGAGGGAGGTAATACCTCTGGTATTGCCACTTACCTCTGTGTCTGTGGCAATACCAGGCTGTCATGTGGCCCGTATGTCCTCTGGGGAATGACAGCAGAAAGGACCAGGTACCCTCAGAACATCTCCTCAGCCTTACATTGTCCTAAAGATGGTCACCCTTTGGCTCACTGTGGGCTTCTTCTTGCCCAGTCATAATTTTTTCTTCTCCTAATATTAAAAACCGTTTTAATTGGTGTTCTGGGATTTCTCAGGCTGGGTTGGCTGGGGGTTGGAACAGCCTGGTCTAGTGGAAGATGTCCCTGCCTGTGAGAATGGGGCTGGAAGTAGATGATCTTTTGGGTTGCTTTGAACCCAAACCATTGTGTGATTGATTCCCTGACTCCCAGGATGACAAGCTCTGATGAGCACTGTTGTTAGCAAGTGACCACGGTGACCTTGCCACCATTTGGGCACTGCTGGGACAAAAACCATGGCACCACACAGGGCCAGCTGCCCACACCAGGGGCAGGTTTTCAGCCATGAGTAGGCAATAAAGGGACGTTGATGGCACAGAGCATCACACAGCATCTCTGTGACAAACTGCTGTTTTGGCAAAAGCATTGCAGAAATCCTGGTTGAGCCAAGAGTGCAAACCTCCAGTCTTCACATCTGTGACTGTTGAAAGTATTTGGAGATGTGTTAGGTTGGATAGATATTCATATCTGCTAAGCATAAAAAGAATAAAAAACACATGGGTTTAGCCTGAGAAGCAATTTTTGCTAATTGCAATAGCCTTGTCCTATGCTCAGAATCAGTAGGGCATGCTCAGGTCCCAAATGAGCACAGGTAATTCAACACTATGGAAACTCTCCAAATATCTTGAACTGAGATTTACATATTCCTCAGCCCCCCATTCCTCATCTCAAATTCTAACAAGTAGCAACAGAGCTTAAAGAGTTGAGCATCTTTACAGGAGTTGATATACCATGACCTCAAGTTCCCCTCCCACAGAACAGAAGAGATCATCCATTTGGTCATGTCGAGTAATGGCCATGACTTCTTTCAGTAATAGAGCCCATAAAACAACCAAAAATAAAACTATGGCATTTTACAAAATCTAAGTGATAACAAACACCTACTTGTCAGTATAAATTTGTAAAATTATCCTTCCGTTCTTTTAAAATAAAATCCTACTGATAGCTTATACTTTAAAGGCAGCAAAGAGACTTTCCAACAGATGATCTGAGGAAATTGTTTTTTATCTTTGTCTTTGGAAATTTAGACTTGCTGCATTTCCTCCACAATAATTTAGCAGAGGGAAATCATAGGAGTGTTTTTCTGGGTGTTGTCCCTGCATGCAGCACAGTCACCTAAAATTTTCCAGTTGGTAAGATAAATATTGAAAGAGTCATCAAATGAACAACTCTTTTTTTGTGAAGTCAAGTATTTCCTAAAGGATAAATTGTCAATCAGTTAAATCCCTAGCTGGAAGACACAGCTGATGTATCTTCTGTGTGGTAGCTTGTCTCTTCTTTATTCTTTCCTTTACTCTTTCTCTTCCTTTCATTCTTCTGTGCTTTGACTTTTGTTTTACAGAGACAGAATCATGCATCCAGAGTAGCTGGATTGATTGCAGGGGTTACTGCATGTTTGGCATCTGTGGTTCTCACACAGCCTCTGAGCAAATTCTCCACTCAAGTTCTCTTCTTCCTTGCTTTTAAAAATGTGAACTGGTCATCCATTTAAAATCAACCATTTTGAAGCAAAATGGAACCAACAATAAAGGCTGCTGCATGTAATTATTTTCATTTTTTTTTACATTCCAAAAGTATTTTCTGCAATGAACGTGTTTTAAAAGGGGGAAGAAACTATGACAGGTTTTACTTCAGTATCAGTGGTGCATCTTTAACTGGACTCTTTTTCATGAGGCATTTGTCAGGAGGGTTGTTGTTTGTGTATACGTGGTAGGATCAAGCTAAGCTGATGATTTGCAATTTTAATAATTGTTTTCTTCTTGTTTATTATTTTTTTGGGTTTTTTTCAGTCTTCAATAATTTGATGCAGCCCTCCAAAATTCTGCCTTAGCAGGTTTCTGGTGCCTGTGTTTGTTTCTCTGGCCATTGGCAGGGTACAGAATGATGGGGGATTGCAGGGGGTCTGTCTTTGTCTCCAAAGGTGAGCACTGGTCCATACACAAAAAGATATTTTCCCCCTCAATGATTCTTCATACAGCTAAGGAGATCAGTGCTGGAATCCAGCTGCTCCTTATCTCTCTGGCTGTTGCCTGGATAATTTACAGCCCTGATAAAACAATGCTGTGAGGGTGTTACAAACAATTAGAGAAGCAGGGATGGGATCCACGAGCTCTTGTCAGCATCATCCAGCCTGGGTGTGCTGCCTCTGGGCAGCTGCAGGTTAAATTCCTGCTCAGGAGCCTCTCTAGACAAGGTCTGAATGACACAGGCAGCATCAGCTCCTAACAAGGTTTGTGGGTGAAATGAAATTTGAATGTAGACAGGAGTTATTGCCATAGAAAAGATCCTGGCAAAATAAAGAGAGATGCCACAAGTATAAACCAAAGAAAACCAAAATCTTGGGCACAAATTCCATTCTTTGTTATGTTCTTGTCATGTCCTTGAAGCCTGGAAATCCACCCCATGGATAACTGGGGTCAGGGCCCAGTTCTGCAGCAGACATGCAATGACTTTTCTGTAAAGAATAATACTTTATTAACAATATGTTTAAGTTATGTCAACTATCAGCCATTCATGAACTTTTATTGACAGCTAAATAGAACCTGAATGATTTGAGCTTTTGGCTGTCATTCAGGGGGGCATTTTCTTTCAGGTCTGCCTTAACCTGCAAGTATGTAATTTGTTTCATTTATGGTGCTGCATAGGAAATGAACCTAGGTCTGTAGTGCTCAAAGGCAAATGCAGTAATCATCTGCATGACTTGATTCCTTATTTCAGTAATATGAAAATTGTCAATTATGGATGAATTATGGGTGCTACTGATACCTGTAATTTGGTTCTGCAGTTTTGTAAACATATGCAGCTGCATTTAATTGTATTTTACTAGTCATGTACTTCATTAAGGTACACCTGCAGTCACCTAAGATACAGATATTAATGAACTGAAACGCTGTCTTTCATTGCCTACTATTTATATTGGCATTCCTTACAACTGTTTGTTTTTATTCACCTATCTGTGCATCTGAGATGCATATATTAAAAAAAAAATAAATGATTGTGAAATAGCAGAGCTAGGTGCTATGTTTTTAACTTCTGAAAGTTCTCACTAAATAATTAATTTAAACAATTGCTTTTCCATGCAAAGCCCAAGACTGGAGGAAAGCTGTAGAATCGATTTTTGCAGCAGTTATTGTGGCAAAGATGAATCATTAGATAACTGATTCCAGGGATGTGAGCTGCTGAAGCCCTTACTCTGTATTTCCATGCTCCAGTGGTGATGGATGTTGTTCAGCTCTGCCCAAATACAGTACCTTTACCTTTTAACTTCCAGTCCAATCTCTTGGAGATGTTATCTTCAGATTTGGGAACACATTTATGAAATAGGCATTTTAGTTTGCACAAATATGTGTTTAATATTCACAGCCTGTTCCTTCTCTGCTGCTGCTGGATATTCCTTTCATTTGAATTAATGCAAAAACCAAGTAGATTTATTAGCCATGGAACCAGTCCTTGGTTCAGTGGATTTTGAAGAATGTGCAAGAAGAGAGTCCAACTGAGAATCCAACCGTACCCCAAA
>VYXD01008937.1:1264467-1400595 GCA_013397195.1 Hylia prasina | reverse complement strand
GGTTAAAAAAAAAAAAAAATGTTTTCGTGTCAGATTCTTGTGCCTTCAGCAGGTCTGGGGCAAACTCTGGCTCCAGAGGGAACTGTCCTAACTTTGCAGAGGATAAAGATGGAAAAGGAGGTGACAGAGAGAGCCTCAGTTGTTGTCTGCATCCCTGGGAATGCTGCTCCGTGGCTGCTGCCTGTATGGGAGCACAGGGGGAAGAGTGATGAGCCCATTAGCTGTGAGCTGCTTAGGGAAACACAAACCTTTCCATCAGGAGAGCAGACGTGCTCTGATCTCCTCCCAGTGCTGGTCTCAGCCTCTTCCTGCTCTCTCCATTAGCTGCCTCTTGTCTCTGACAGAGTACCACAGTCAGGCACCTTCTTCCCCTCCTCACTTTCTCCTTGAACACAGTTTTGTTTCCCTGGGCCCCTATAATTGTCCTCAAAGGGTTACTCCCATTTAATAACACTGTTACAGCAATAAAAGCCACACCACTAAAGTTAAAAGCATAGTGACTAAACAGAATAAGGTTATTGTTGAGTCCAGGAGAGATGTAGGCTTGCATACCTGAGGTGACAAATATTACAGTTGCCATCCCTGAATTAAAGGTATTGTATTTCTTGAGAGAAATCTCTTTTCCTTAAAGAACCTGTTGGTGGATTGAGGATCATTCCTGGAAACAACTTTAACTTGTATATTCTCTTTTCAATGAATTGATTTTGGTCAGGAAAGTTTTCCAGTCTCCAGCTTATTGGAATACTCTTCCTGCCTGACAGAAAGTTGTTTCTCTGCCCTGTAATATAGGTCCTGGGACAAAAATAGAGTGGATCCTTTCCATACATCTTGACATTTTCAAGAATGTGCAAAGTTTCTGTTGCAGGTTGGGGGGGAAGGGTGTTAGTTCCGCATTTCAGAAGTTCCTGTGATCCGTGTGTGACATTATGTCAGGAAATACTTTCTGGCCTTATGAGATTTTGTGATAGATGCTTTTGCAGACACAATATTTGTCGCAAAATGGACTAATCCCATCGTTCAGATGAGGTACTTTGTGGCTTGGCATCATTTAACAGCACAGTGATGGTTATTGTAAGAGCAGGCTAAATATTCTTCAGCCTATCTAGGATATTAAGTTCCACCAAGCATCACACCTCCATTTCTGGAGGTGCTTTACAGACACAGTTCCCAGCTAGGAAAATGTCAGGCAAGAAGATGAATTGGAACCTGAATAGCAGGACTTGCATAAGATGACACGGGGTTCTCAGATGAAAGAGGCAGATATCAGGACAGATGCCTTCAATTAGAAGGAATTAAAGATTTATGTTGTAAACAACTTGGGGGAAAGAAACAAAAACAAACAAACAAAAAAACCAAAACAAACAAACAAACAAAACAAAACAAAACAAAAAAACCCACCACAAACGAAAAAAAACAACCAGGAAAGAATAATCCGATTATGTCTGTTCTAACATCTGTGCAAGTGTTGAAGTGTCCAAAGGCAGGAACATTTGCATGGGAACAATCAAAGTACTCTTGTGCTGCTCTTATGCTGGAGACTAAAAACAGATGAAAAAAATTGCATTTTTCTTCTCTTTCTTTTTTATGCCCATTAAGAACATTGCAGGCAACTGAAGGGGCAAGTAAAGGGAAAAGAAAAATGAACTGCCATTTCTGGGGAGAGGGCTGGGAGATGAGGAAAGGTGGATAGGAGTTTGCTGCACATCAGATTGGGGATGGCCTTATTTGTTAGAGAATTCTGTTCAGAAACCTGAGCTAACGTGACAACGTGGCTGTTCTGTTATTCTGTTCTACTGACTGTACTGAAATTAGGTACTGAAGAACAATTGAAATGCAGGAAAATGTTAACAGTAGGCTACATTTTGCAATCACTTTGTTCAAGCTGTGCTTTCCAAGGAAGTATAAAGCAGATGAAGCATAGTTCCATTAAATTAATGTGTTGGTTGAGGCATTTCAAAGTCCTTCTTCTGTGTAATAACAGGATTTGTGAGGAAAATGAGGTGCCCTAGTTCCAGAAGTTCGTTCATTTACCAGGCTTTGCACTTCAGCCAGCTCCAGTGAGGGTTATTTTCTTTCTTAGACTCAGGTAAAATCTCCTCCAAAGTTTGGTTTTCACTGGACTTTGGAGTTCTCAGCACTACTGATATCTTGCCCACTTCACTGTGTGAGGAAACAAGATTTAGCCTTCATCTCTGCCTACACTCTTCACTTGAAGTTTCCTTGAAATGGGAGGCTCTTCCAAGCCACAGAGGTACTTGGATTGGAGGTAAAACATCTCAGTCCTTAAATGGGTCCTTGTCTTGCTGCATTTCATGCAGTGTTGGGAATGGCTCAATTAGTTCTGAGTTTACAAACTCATTGATTTTCTGCTCCTTTTTCTTCTGCCAAGAAATGGATGCTGGTTATGACAGCACCTATCTTTATAAGAAAATTCCACACAAAGAAACAGGCTTCAGAAATAAATGGCTTTATTACAAACTCACAGAATTGTATGGCTGCATTTGCTTTGATCATTGATTTGCACAGAGTGAAGTGTTAGAAGAGAGGAGAGGTGCATCCAACTCTCAGCTGACCAGTAAGTGCCATATCTAATTGATTCTTTTGTGCCAAGTGGAAATTGAGTTTTCTTGGCTTAGAAAAAGGTGTCTGTTTCTGGAGTTTGCTGCCATTAAAACACTCCTGTTTGTACTCATCATTGCTACTACTACGTAGCATTGTCATTTGCTTTTGCTGCTGATTTCTAAGCACACTAAATTAATGAACTTAAATTTGTAACCTTAATGCTTGTTTGCATAATTAGTTCTTGCTACATTGAACTTTTATCCTTATACCTCATGTTTTTTTATGGCTGAATTCCAGTCAAACTCTTCAATGATGAAGGCTTATCCAGACTGTGGAATTGCTCCATACAAAATACAAGTCAGTCTGTGTTTGGTTTTCCGCAGTTCATATTAAGGACAATTATCCTAAACCTGGTTTGTCTTGAATAAGGACAGAAATGTGATTATTTTTGACAACAATAAAAGTCCAAGGGGCAAAAAAAGTAAAATAATTTTCTCTTTTTTAAACAATATTGGCAATTTCAGGATGTCACAAGACATGCCTTTTGCCAGTTTCAGCTTCCACTGCCGATTTCTGAAAGGCTCACAGTGGAAAGCACAGAGCGGCTGTGTATTAAACACAGCTTTAATTTGAAAAGGAGTGTGGGATAGTTTATGGTTTAATTGGCTTGTGGCTTCAACTGCCTAAAGAAGGTAGGAAGAGGGGATATAAATCTGCCTCCATTCTGCAGCTCCCAGTGAGAGACCAGGAGCGGGTGGGCAGGGCTGGGTAACACCTTGGCTCAGCCCTCCCACACGCTGGGTCAAAATAGCTGAGCCAGCACCTGCCTGTTGGGAGGGAATAATTTAGTCCTGCTCCAGGCCAGCAGCAGCTCACTACCCTTTCCCTCCCACGGGGAGTAGGTGCTGGTGATTCAGAGATGTGTCTCTGAGTCAGGTGGCCTCCCAGGGCTCTCGTGGGACGCTCGCTCCTGGTTTAGAGTGTGGAGATGCAGAAGAGTGGATCCTCACCAAAATATCGCTGGAAGGGGGCTGATAGCATCCACTCTGAGGAGAAGGTGCAAGGAAGTGCTTTGGTTTTTGGTTCATAGAATTGTAGAATGGTTTGGGTTGGAAAGGGCCTTAAAAGCCCATCTCGCTCCAGCTCCTGCAAGGACACCTTCTTCTCTCCAAGGTTGCTCCAAGCCCCATCCAACCTGGCCTTGGACACTTCCAGGGGTGGGACAGCGCCCTCACAATAACCAATTTCTTCCTAATATCTAATCTAAACCTAATGTCTGCCAACTTGAAGCCATTCCCCACTGTCCTGTCACTCCAGGAGCTATTCACACTTGTGAATAGCTCCTCTCCATCTTTCTTGCAGCCTCCCTTCAGGTACTGCAAAGCCACAATTAGGTCACCCCCAAGCCTCCTCTTTTTCCAGGCTGGACATCTCAATTATCTCAGTCTTTCATTCCTTCTGAACAGTGTCCTGTCCCTGAGGTGCTAAAGAATGGTTTGACATCCTGAAGCTGAGATTTATAGCCACTCTTTTCCAACTGGTTGTTTTCTAAAGAATGTCCTGCAATGCACAGGAATGTGATCACACTAAAACCTGTGTGCCTGCAGAGATGTCCTAGGTGTCTTCTCGTGCCTGCATCTCAAAAGGCAGCACTGCCAAAGATAAAGGAGGAACCTGAAATTGTTGAGGTGGTAGAAATTTTCTCACAAATGACTTTCCAAAGAAAAATACATTTCTTCACAAATCTGCAAAATGCCCATCACTAAAAATGTCAGCTTCATGCAAATTGATGTGGAAAAGAATATTGGAAGTTTTCTCTGGTGTATCCCTGAAGGCACTCCTGAAGGACTGTAATGCTGCCTTCACTGCCTGTCTGCTGGAAGGAAGGCAACATGCAAGATTTTTTCCCCAAGGCAGCAGTTTCAGCCAGGCTTAGATGGAGGGGGTTTCTTGGTTGTTTTTTTTTCCCCTAAAAACTCTTACTGGGAGGCAGATGGAATTATATTACTTTATAGAGTGATTTTCTTAAGTAACTCCTTTTTCCTTATACTTTCTGACCGGCTAAGCACCTTGGCTGAAAGAAAAAGTCTCTTCAGCAGCTTTGTTCTGAAGGTTTTATGGGTTACTCTGTTGCCACCAGGCTTCCAAAGTCTTTTTCCCAGTTCAGGCAAAAGCAGAAGTGCAGTAGTGCAGCAGGAGCAGCTGTGGGTGAAGAACTTCTTCCTCTGTGGGTTGCTTTCTGGTTAGGGTTGTTCCTTGACTCAATTTTTTTCCTGAGAATTTTTCAAAAGACTTTGACATCCTCTTGTCTCTGATCACCTCTGCTTCATGACTGGCAAACATGCAGGAATAAGATCACATGTTTAGAATCCACCCAAAACCCCAAGAAATTTCTTCCTTCCCATTTACTGGGAGCAGTTGTTCACTCTCTGTTCCTAGACAGTCAGTGCTGTCTCTCTCAAAGGAGCAGTGTTACTATGTCTTGTAAATATATTACTTGTGAACACTTTATTAGCTAAAATGAAAGTGTGATCAAAACCCCTCCTTAGGCAGGAGTGAAAGCAAATGAAAGAACGGGAGAAATTCAGGATTTTGTTCTGTCTCAACAGCAAATGACTCAGACTTGTATAAGGTAACTTTTATTCCGATTTTTTTGCACTCATGTCATGACATACTCATGTCTTGTTCTTTCTGTGAGGCACCTGGGGTACTTGTGAAAAGGCTGTCATCAGTGCCAGGGAGAGACAAGTGCTGCATGAAAAGCAACAGTGGAACTTTTCCTGCTCCACCAGAGCCGTTGCCTTGATTTTTCTCTTTGGAGCCGTCTGGAGAATAAAGCCATAGCTCAGCTATTATGGCCATTCAAACAAACCTGGCTATAAATATCTCTGCTGGCTCCAAGTGGAGTGTAGTTTTTCACTGGGAATGTTTGCTCAATCAGTGTCTCCCCACCGTCCCCAAGCACTGATGAGTCAAGGCTCTGCAAAGGAAGGGCTGCTCTCCATGGAAACACTTTCCCCCAGACCTGGAAGGCTTGTGTCGCTTCCCAACACTCCTGAAAACTTGTGGTGAGAATTATGGTCACCCTTCTCTCCCAGTGTCTCAGGAAGAATGGTTTGCACGTCTGGAATGGAGTAACTGCACTGTTGGTAATTGCTGGTGCAGACGTGGGGTACCAGTGGTGGTCCCACGTGTGGTTGTTGCAGGACTGCTGTTCTCCCAGATGATTGCACAGGGTGCCCACGCAGCTCCTTTCCAGGTTATTTGATGGATATTTCCAAATTCCCTTACCCAAGGAAATTATTCTTATCCTCTTCTGTTACCTGTGAATGAATCCTGCAGCTCTAATCCTCAAATTCAGGTGGAACATCAGAGTAAAACTTCATGGTAATGTAATTGTTTCACATGAGATCGTTCCACTTCATAAAAGGTGTGTTCTGATGGTCTGGAAATAATGTTATAGAACAGAAATACCTCAGAAACACCGATGCACTGTGGCTAGAATTGTGTTATCTAAAAAATACTTGGAGCGTCTTTCTACTCTGCACTGTGTCCAGAATCAAAATGAGGAAAGAAAAATTTTTAAGATAAATTGGTTTGTGAAAAATTTATGTGCACTTTACTAGTGCAGGCAGGATGTAATCTGCTTTGTATTGAATCTGCTTGGGGAAAAAAAAAAAAGCCACAATGATAATGAGATTTTTTAAAGGCACTTTTAAATTCATGCTGGCAAAAGACAAATAGTCATGACTTTTAATTTCTATAAACTTAACAGCTGGGGACAAAATAAAGCGTTATTAACTTAAGGGGTGTAAGGAAGTTGCTTTTGCTTCAAGGACGAAATAAGTTATTCTATTCTCAGTGTTATTCATCTCAGCTGTCTGTCTGATCTTTGGTTGTGTGCAGCCAGGCCAGTGTGAGTGGGTTTATTTATACTGCTTTTACTGTTAGCAGTAAGAGAAGGGGGGCTGGAGACATCTTTGGTGATGTCTGTATTCCTTGTCCTTGGTAAGGGCTGTGAAAACACTGATTATGGAGGAACTGTACTTCAGGGGCATGTTGCTCTGCTCCTAAATGGGAGATTTCTTGGATTCAGAATATAAACTGTATTAGCAAATAGTGAGGAGCTTCTTAACTATATTTTATTGTTTGGAAAGATATTTGTCTCTTCTACCATGACAGCCATTAATGATAAAGATGTTTGTCCTTGTCAGACTGAGTTCTTACACTAATTTTAATTGCAGTAAAGATAACTTACTGTTGTCAGAGGATAAATAAGTTGTTTTTATTAATCACTATATGCACTGTATTTCAACTAAGAATCAATCTGTTTGGTTTTGTCTTTCTTTTGTTCATTTTGATTATAAATTTAGTGGTAATCCAAAGATTTCCATAGTTTCTCTGTACTCTTATGTGCCTGCTCTTTCCTTTGCCTGTTGAATTCAATTACACTTGTATTAGGTGGTTGGTTTTTTTTGTTTTCTTCATTTTTTTTCTGTGAATATCTTTGGTTGCCACTTGCAGACTCCTCCTGTATTTTCCTGGACTTCACCATGGAAGAAGTTGCAGAATATATTGTGTTAATATAAACCACAAGTTCATGTTTACATACCCAGGAGTTTCCCCTGAGTCCCCAGTCTTCACTAACTGATTTGTCATGGAGGTGAGGGGCACAACCTCTGTGTTTAGGAAATCAATAGCAGTTGCCATTTCCATTAAGGAGTCTTGGCTGAAGTTGTTCTGTCTTACATATTACATTGCTGTCAGGATAAGCTTTCACTTGCTCATGGCCTGAAGCTAAAGTGGGGACAGACCAAAAAAGGTAGCAGAGGTTTTATTCCTCAAAAAAACATATCATGTCTGTGGGATTGGGAAGGACTGATCTGAAGATGGTTTGAGCAGAGAGGGAATACAGGAAAACAGGTCTGAGTAAATATATATATATATACTGTAAAAAAAAATGAATGGAAGTCCCAAAAATTCAGGCGTATTGATCCCTCTGCA
This sequence comes from Hylia prasina, assembly GCA_013397195.1. Taxonomy (NCBI): domain Eukaryota; kingdom Metazoa; phylum Chordata; class Aves; order Passeriformes; family Sylviidae; genus Hylia; species Hylia prasina. The sequence goes on along the minus strand of VYXD01008937.1, from coordinate 1,393,029 downwards.
GGGAGGATGTCTTTGTGCACTATAAGAGTAGCAAACTAATACCTCTCAGTAGTCCTGACTGCTGTCTGATGGCATTCCCAGGCACCTGAAAGGTGGACCAATCTTTGAAATAACTGTAGGTAGAGTTAGCAGCAAGGAGCCATGTTTAGGAGAAAATATATTGTTGCCATTGCCAAATTATGGCTTCTGCAAGGGCTTGCTTGGGCTGAAGCCCTTGATCTGTACCTGTTGCTGTTCTTTTTCAATACTTCTGACCATCAAGACACGTATTGTTACCTTTGAAGTCCAGGAATTCACACATGCAGCAGCGTGATGGTGTCATTACAAAACCAACTTGTATCCCTGTAAATTCTGGTGAGGACATGGACTGTATCCAACCATAAATACTTCTGAAGTCAGTGTAGAAAGTTGCAAAACACATCTTTCATGTTTTTGGATTGGCACCCACCATTTCCTCTAAGCAAGGCTGTAATTTAAAAGAGATTAAAGTGCACATGACAAGGATAAACTCTCCTCCTCCTCTCAGCGTGGTACTCAGAGTTTACCTGCTTAATACCAGTGTTAGTACCCTCTTCTCTCACTGGAACCTGAACTTGACCCTCAGGTGGGACTAGAGAGATGCTCTTGGTGGGTGCAGCATCAGCACCAGGGCTGCAGGAGTCTTGGCCATGGATTCTCGTCTACAGCATCCACCACTCACCTAATAGTAGGAAAAGATTTGTCTCCCAAGACAGTGCTAAGTTCACAGCAGCCACAATGATGTGGAAGTGGGCTTGAATAAAATTCATCAGCCCAGCTCATTTTTCACCATCTTTCTGCCTGGAAGAGCCACTGCACCATTGTTTGATCTCAGGCACTCTCTGGTGTAATCCAAATATTCTGCCTTTAAACACTGGCCACCAGCAGAATGATGCCAGTGCTGAATGCTGTACCCACAGATAGGAAAATCTGAGGGAAGATCCATTTCTATCAAAATTATTAAAGGGACATCTGATAGCACTGTTTCAGTTCAGGCTTATTAAATACTCGTCATTTTATCCTTCATTTTCAGGGATTTATAATTTTGCTATAAAAATTCATTCAACCTTGAAACTTGGCATCCGTCATTTCACTCCACAAGATATTTTTAAAGATACAAGAGCAGAAATATTCCTATTCTGGCAATGGCTTAAACAGATATTAACTTTCAATCCTGCTGCACAGCACATTGGAAAGTTGAAAAAAAGTGCTGAAAATTACTGCTAAAAAAAGAAGGCCTTTGGAGCGATGTAGCTTGAATTGTCCACTGAAATCTTGTTCTGTTGAATGTGACCTGGTGCATTCTGAGAGTTGTTGTCCAGTTTCAGAGGGAGCTGCTGAAATGCAGCAGTCCTGAATCATATGAGTGCCTGGCAGCTTTGGCAGTGGGCACAGTGGCACTGAGACTGTGTGCTTTGGAGAATTACTGGGATAAAAAACACCTTTCTGTTTACACTTGGAGCAAATTCCTTAAGGTCGTTGTAGGTTCCCTACCAACAGAGCTCCTGCTGGACAGGCTGAGCAAGGCAGGTCTCAGTAATGTCTCAGGTACAGAGGGAGAGGGAGAGTTGGACTCTCTCACGGGTCCTCCTGCCCATTTTCCACGCATTTTTCATGATAAAATTTGCTCTGTTCTTTGCCATCAGTGCTACTTATGCCTCTCCCCATTCACCAGGCGGGCGCTTCGCAGGTGCCTGAAGTGGGCCTTTATTTCTCAGAGCAGAGAAAAAGTTCTTGGTCTCAGTGGAGGTCTCCATTTTCCTGCCCTTTTTTCCTAACATATCTGAGCCTGGTGTCTTCTTGATTTCATTGGCATTTAAACTGCTTGACATCTTTAGCCCTCGAGGGTGCTCTGAGCTGTAAAGGCTCCTTGCTGAAACTGCTGTTCTGGAGTTAGAGGTGATGCACGATTGGTTGGCTGCTTCATGCACTAAAGAAATCAAGCAGCGTGTAGCTTCTCCCATTAAAAATTAACACTCTGCAGTAGGCAGTAAAGACCTTCAGTCTTTTGTTGTTAAGGAGCAAATAATGGAAAAACACCACCTTTTTGCTAGAGTAGGAGAGATGCTTCAAATTAAGAGCTGTCTCCCGTTATGTAGCTATCTCCTCCTTGAAACTGGTGACTGGAGAAGGATTTCTGGGAACGTGCGGCTGTGCTTTGGGGATGTGTGAATGTGGTTTGCTTGGATGTTGTTCCACAGTTCATATCCATGCTGCTTTTGCCTTCCACAGCCAACGTATGTAATGTGTCAACAGAGGGATGAGTACCTGTTGGAGCTGCTAGGATTTGGATATCCTTTCATATACTTTGTGCTCATGTAAAGCTTCACATGGCTGCAGATGGCTAATTCAGAAAGAGGCCGATGGGAAATTTGGCATAGAGTGTATTTGTTAACGCAAATAACAATAATTCACGTGGGAAGGAGGGAAAGGATCATTTAAATGGAGCACTGGTTTCAAAACTTCCCAGACATCTGTGAATATCCTGGGCTAAGGGGCTAAGCCCGTGCTGGGGGATTTGGTATTTGTTTGGGTTATGTGAAGGTGAACTGTGGGATGGGCACGCTCACATCTATTTTGCACACTCAGCCTGCACAGGGGGACTTGCCTGCTGCGTGGGGTTCTGTTGCCCTGCTGTGGCTGTCTCAAGCTGTTCCTCTCTCTGCAGAGCAGCGATGACTTGAAGCCTGGGATGCACTGATGGGAGCAGACTGGTGGAAAGCAGGCACGTTTCCTCTGTCTGCCTCAAACAGCAGAATGGTTTTGGCAAGGACCACAGCGAGAGAGAGATGAGAGGGGGCACTCTGTCCAACCAGCTGGCACTGCTCACGTCCACCTCCCCTCTGCCTCCCTGGTACATCATCCCTCCTCCCGTGGCACCATCTAAATGCTGAATAGCAGGGCTGTTGTGTGCCTGTAACTATGCAGCACTCCTTTGTTCCACTCTCTGCAGTTATCAGATGAGAAAGAAAAGTAGTTATTAAGTAATCGAAGATTTAGGAGAGTTCTGAAGCGCTGTCATGCAAATAAGAGGAAAAAAATATGATGTTATAAGAATGAAGCATTTGTCTTGAGAAGGTCTCTAGAGTGATAGAAAATGAAGCCTCTCTATTGAACAGCATTGCAGCAGAGGGGTCCTTCAGTTCATCTGGCATGTGACAGGACATAAAAGCTGGTGCTCACAGTCTCTGTCTAATTGGGAGTAATTGCAGTAACCAAGAGGTGTAATAAGACCAGTTCGAATGAATGCTATTAATGAGGAACATGTATTAACATCGATATAATTATTGCTGGGTATTGGTGTGCAGTTGCTAGTTTTCATTTTAATTTCACATAGAAATGACCTATTGTCAGCCACCCAGTTGTCCAGTTCAGTGCAAAGACAGTTAGTTAAGACACCTGAATTCAGGCTCCCCTGGCTGCTTTACCAATATTCCACTGTGCATCTCTGTAAATTCTGTCCATAGCCTCCAACACATCCTTTATGGAAAGAAAAGAGCAATGTCACTTTGAGGCAGATCCGCAGGGTTTAGACCAACTTTCCATTTCCTCAGTTAATTACCAACATAATCTCTAGATAATCTCTTCTCAAGTCTGTGAAGATTGGCTGCCTTTGAATTCAGAGGACACTTGGTCTTTTTGGATTGTAGCCATAGATTAAACTTCTTCAAAGTGGAGATAGCTGTACTTTCCTGCTGTTGATTGAAACATGCCACTGAACACTTCTGAAGCTGGATAACCCCTCCAGAAACACAAACAATTGCTGGCACCCTGTGTCCTCCCAGCTCAGAGGTGCCAAATCCCATTATAACTCATTTCTGTGCATGCAGTCAATCATAGCCTTGTTGTTCAGTGTGTAAGAGATTTTTCCAGTGTTACTAGGAATATTTATCAGTAAGAAATCACACAATATGAAAGACTTGTTTGCACCAAATTGGCAAAATCATGTCTGTAATTGTGGTGATGTGTGTTGTTATTGCATCAAGCTAAACAGGGGAGTTTCCTGCCTGTGTTTTCTAAACCATCCTCGTCTTGACTGAGTTCTTACATCTCCCATGAAAGGAGAGATCTCCCACCTGCAGGGGATGTGCTCCTGTGGCTTGCACTCCTCTGCTATCTCCAGTCCCAGGAACACTGGCTCTGCAGTGCACCTCCCCATAGAAACACCATAAGGTTTCTCTGATCTCACCCCTGGCAACTTTGCAGAGGATCAGAAAACTTTCAGAGGAAAATTAAACAAGTGGTAAAACTTGTTGAAATGAAAAAATTCCCCTTATCCTGCATGGTTTCCTTCTGCATCATCCACATCACCTGTCCAGTTTTGTGCAGGTGTAGTTAATGTGAGGAGCCTTTTGCCTCCTCTGTGCATGGCAGGGAGTGCAGGATCCTCTTAGGAACCACATCAAACGTTCAGGCTCGTGCCAGGCTGTGCCTCAGTAGCCTCTAAAAACCATTCCTGGCCCTGTTCTTGTGGCTCTGCACTTCTGATGAGCTCACTAAAAAATGCTGAGGACTGAGAGCATGAATCCATTTTGTGTTCACTATCAAATGCTTAATGTATGTTTTCCTGTAGGGCATAAATTTAAATTAAACTTTTATTTTTAATTGGTCTTACACTTGTAAACTATTTCACATTAAAAAAAAAAAGCAGATACTTGCACAGTCGTGTTGGTAGGGTTTGTCTTTCTTTGGTTTTAAGATTGTGTCTTTAGCAGCAAGTCTGTCATTTAGTTTGCTGATGATTGTTTACAAACTAAACTCTGCCTGTATCTGAATGTAACGCAGTAAATGTCTGTTTGGTTCCAACACCAGATATGACCCATCGTTCAGATATCCATGCAGTAATTTCCCATGAGCTCAGAGGAAATCATTCCATCTCCCAGTGGACATCCAGCACCATTTTCTATTGTATTTGAATTTTCTTTGCTTGTGATATTGCATTTCTTCCCCTCCCCAGACACATATAGTCATTCCAGTTTCTGGTAATAAGTTTTTGATCAGGTTTTCTTTGTACTCTTCAGCTTTTGAAAGCTCACCATTGGGGTAAATTTTCCTTTCATCTTCATGTAGTCTTCTCCTCCCCTTTTTCTCTGGAAACAACTGAAATTGGTAAGGAAGAAAGTTGCAGTGCAAACACAATTTGCTTGTTTAGTTTGAAATTGTAAATCTCCTTTTATAAAAATTCTCCCTACAGTGAAGGGAAAATAAAACAAACAAACAAAACCCAACAGTTATTTTTATCTTTTGAGATTAAAATCTGAAATTTCTACTTCTGAAGGATAAGACAACTCTCTCATTCACCAGCTGTATGTTTTTTTACAAATGTCAGGCTTAGTATTGAATGAATGCATGAAAATAAAACTGCAGACATAAATATATGCCATAAAGGCATCTGATATGATGGAATTAGGGTTGACACCCTTTGGGTGGAGGGAATGGTGCAAGATTCATTTCTCCCCTACCTAGGCCTGATATTTTGAACACTATCTGCAAAATACAACAGTTGAGCAGTTTGTTAATCAAATCCTGCTCTCTGCCAAAGTACTAAAGATGTTACCATGGCTCAAATGTTTGTAACTCTGTGAGAGGTGGAGAAGTGGGCAAAAAATAGCTTTCAGAGAATAGCAGTGATTTTGGTTTAAGTAGGAAACTTGGGCTTGACTTTCTACTATGAAATGAATAGAAAATGGCCTTAAGTACAACTTCTGAGACCACTGACCAAACAGCCAGCAGTGTGTGTCATGGTTTGGTTCCACACCCACTGTGACAAGAGCCAGGGGCGCTGGGGCAGTTATGGAGGGGATACACTGTTTGAACTGGGCAGGAATCTATTTCTACTGTCCCCTGTCTTTTAATTCATCCCATTGCTCCTGTCACTGTGTTCAGCCAGGTGAATGGAGGACAGGGAATCATTGGATCCTAGAATGGTTTGTGTTGGAAGGCACCTTAAAGACTATCCATGGCATTTCCTGTGCCACGAGCAGAGGTTGCTCAAAGCCTTCCAACCTGACCTCAGGCATTCCCAGGGAGGGGGAACCCTCCATAACAAGCATCCTTCTGCCTCTTGGGTTTGTCTCAGGGTAGGCAGGGTCATTCCAGGGGTCTCTCTCACTGTCACTGGCATTCCTCAACCTGCTCACCTCCTCCTGCAGCTCTGGCACTAAGGGGAGGATTTCCTCCAGCAGAACTGTGCCCACTGCTGCTGGATGGAGCAGGAGCAAGAGCAGGGCCCAGCCTGCAGCTGGCACTGGGTGGGCAGTGTGCTCCCCAAGCTCTCCCTGCAGGGCAGCTCTGTCCGTGGTGGGTGCAGAGCTCTCAGAGTCCCTGGCTTTGTGCTGGGTGGGCACCAAAGCTCCCAGTTGAGCTGGCAGGGCCCTTCTGTGCCATCTGCCCTGGTGACGGCCATCCTGGTCTCCCAGTGCTTCCCAAGGGCTTCTTTTGTAGGTGTGGGAGGGTTTGGCTGCTGCTGCTCCTGGTCCCACGCAGTCCTGCCAGCTGCAGGTGCCTGTTGTCTCTCCCAGAACTTCTCCCCATTTGGGAAATCCCCCTGCACACCCCATCAGAGCATCTGCTGGGAATTGTGCCAGCACCAGGGCTGCTCTCCTCAGCAGCAGCATGGAGAGAAAGCCATAAACATTTACCCTTGGTCTGTGTCCCTTCTTCCCTGCCACTGCCATGGAGCAGTGATGGATCTGCAGGCTGGGAGAATCCCTGTGAAACTGTTACAGTGACACAGCTCTGTATTTGCTCTCTTCTCCTGACATGCTCTTTGTTGTGCCAGGGCTATGAACAGCATCCAAACATCCTGTGATCTGGACCTGTTGTGTGGAGGACTGGCCTTTCTGTGTCAGGAGGAGTAAAGGCTGCAGCACAGGGAAGGTTTATGGCTCAGCTCAGCAGACGAGCTGTGCTGGCACCGCTGCAGCCCCGTCAATGCCACCAGATAAAGCCTGATCCAGAGTCAGGTGTAAGCCAGATGTTTCAGGCAGGAATGTCAGCTGCCTTTTGTTTTCTGAAATGAGGACGGTGAGCAGTCTCAAAGCTGCAGTCTCACAAGAGTGACAGGAGTGGATTTCATGAGATTTTGGAAAGCACTGAGCATGTACAGAGATCTAAAAAAAAAAATCATAATTTCTTGTGCTGAGCTTGTTGTCTGTAAAACATCCCTGTTCTTATCTGTTTTGTTACACATATCACAGTTTAAAACAGACAGTATGTTTTATCTCTTCATCTGTGTACATGTACACCAAATACTTCAAAAAATAATAATTACCTACATTTGGGGTAAATAATTTCTTAATTGGAAAAAAAAAAAAAAAACAGCCTCCTGAATTTCCAGACCAAATGGGATCAGATCCTTTAAAATTATAAGGTGAGCCAGATCCCAGCTGATGTGAACTGGTATGGTCTCAATGAAACCAAAAGAGCAGTTCAGACCACAACCAATTAAAAACTGCAGCTTGTTGAATAAACTGTTTATTCCTTTTACTGTAGAATATATATCATGGCAGGATATCTTCAGGCAATAAAAATAAGCAGCTCCCAAAATTGTTAAAAATATACAAAAGACTTGGGCACTGCTAAAAGGTGTTATTTTTTTACTGAGTGTGGTTTATTACTTGCATAATTGGCACAAAATAGAAAGCAGTTCACAAAAATGGCATTGTTTGTACTTCTGTAATTAAGATTGTATCAGTATTTCAAGGGCATAATAGCCAGCTAGAAAAACACTGGCAATTACAGCATTAATTCCTGAGGAAGTAAATCTTTAGCCAGTTTTTGTGGAGAAAACACTGCTTTGGTTAGTGACCAGGTAGAGGAGTCCAAAGAAAATCATTCTGGGCTTCCAGCATGGCATCAGGTGTTCTGCATCCCTCACATAATTAAAGCCTAATGTGGAAGAGACACCTTAACAGACTTAACAAGCAGAAATGCAAATATTAGACCGACTTAGTGTGTTCCACTTTTGCAATTTATTAATTGCTGTAAATATGCAAAGGTATGCAATTAAAAGAGCAAATGAGTACTTCTAATTAGGATGGAATGGTAGCACATTTCATCGAAGTAGGACACAGTGTGCTACTTAGCTGTGTATATGTTTTTGCCAATTAGTCAACACGGAATTCTCGTCTGAACAATTGAGCCTCGTGTAATTGGCAAACGAGCACTGGGGCACCAAAGTCCAAAAACAACATTTATATTACCCTGTAACACAACGGGGTGCTTTTGGTCTCCTTTTGCATCGGGGGAAAGGGATATAATTCATTGGCAAAACCTGAGCCTCCCTGTGGGGGTGTGGGTTTTCTGGGCTGCCCGGGCCAGAGGGGCTGCCCCGCTCACGGTCACAGCACCGTGTCCCCCAGCAGGCCAGGGCAGAGCTGCTCCCTGCCCCCTGCGTTTTCCCACTCGGATGTGTCATTCAGCAAGCAGCAAGAGTCCCCAGCACGTGTCCCTGTGACACTGAGAGCTGGCTCCTGGCTTTCCTGGCAGTCCCAGCAGTGTGCTACAGCCAGGGTATCCTCAGTGGCTGAACGTGTCACCAGCACTTTCCTAGGAAGCATTGAAAAACAGCCCTGAGCTGGAATTACAATGGAAATAGAACTCTAGGATAAATTAATTTTGATCTGGTCTCCTCCACAGAGCTGTGTTTTTGTGGATGGACCTGTGGGAGAGGGGTAATTCCACACGATGCCACGTGTGGGATGTGCCAGGGCTGCGTGGCCAGTTGGACCATGGAGAATGACCTGCTGGCAGGCTGGGATAGCTGAGCTCTGTGCTGGGGTACAGCCCTCACACAGATACCAAATCCATCTCTCACCTAATGGGTGAGCAAATTGATTTTCTGTGCAGCCAGGAATATCCCAGTGAGTACTTCCCATTTTGGATGAGGAGCACTTGGACCAGGTAGAATTCCTCCTAATTGCTATACAGTGCTCAGTTCCATTTGTGTTTGCTGATTTTGCAAATTTGGTAATTTTAAGACTAGAATTCTTCCTTTTTTTTTTTTTCTCTCAGGTGAGAGGAATAAGATAATAAGGGGAAGAAATCCTGTTCTTTGCTAGTGTCTATATTTCTTTATGGAAAAGGATGCTACCAGTACAAATTGGAGCCACCAAAAATATATCAGTCATGACATCATTTTGTACTGATGTGGGCTTTGCAGGAAGACGAGTTTAGTCTGCTTGTCATGAGGAGCTACAAATCTGAAACAGCTTTGGAAAGCCCTTGAAGAGGCAATGGAGCACAAGAAGGAGCAGGGAGGAGTGGTGGAGTGCTCAGCAAAGACCCCCAGCCCAAGCGCTCACAGGAGCTGCTTGGAACAGAAAGGTGCCTCTGGCTCTGTTGTGCTCTGATGGGTTTGGGGCTGGTGTTCCCTTGCTTTTGGATAAAGTTTCCTTGAATTTATAATCTGTGTTGTGGAAAAACTGAGTTTAGGGGCTTCATTTGGTGAAAGGAAAAGCCATTTTTCCTTCATATAATAATTCAAATAAACTTAGACTTAGGCTGTACTTAGAACTGACTGACAGTTTCTGTGACAGATGTAATAGAACATTCTGGGGTTGCAGAATAAAATAGTATAATTCAGACTGTAGCAGGCAGCCTCCTGCCCTGAGCCATGACCCCTCAACAGATATTCTTCCCATAACCTCCTGAAATATTCCCAGAGCCTCTTTCATGGTGAAATGTATCTTGCTTAGTGCTTCTCCTATGCTCAGAAGGTACAGGGCAGTAGCTATAAATAATTACTGACTACTCACACTGCCTTGCACAAAGTTCAGGTTTGAGCTTTCGTTCAGATACCTCTGTGCCTGTTCCGGCTTGCTGTACTTGGAAAAAGTTGTATTTTTTACATCCAGCCCATTTGCTCCAAGTTAAAGTCATTCTGTCATCTGCCTGAGATGCTCAGACAGGGGATTAAGTTCCAGGTCTTTTTGGTGATTTGGGCTTTTCTTCCCATCTTGCTGCTTTTCCTGAGGATAGTTACTAAAACCTCGATTTTTTTTCCTGAAAGAAAGGAAGCAGTCACCCACCTCCAGGTCATCAGTTTGAGAGTGTTTAACACCCTTGTGCTCCAGGGTGAAACACAAAGAACTGACATCTGCCTTTCCCAGCTTTCCTCAGGAATTGGGATGTCCCTTGCACCCAGGTGAGGCAGGTGTGGGGAAGGTCTCTTCACAGGGAAATCCTCCAAGTCCTGGCAGCTGCCCCAAAGTGGGACATTCCCTGCCACACCACCTTTGCTGGAAGCCAAGCCTGTGGTGGCCCAGCCATGAGGGATCCTGCTGGGCTCAGGAAGGCTCCCTCCAGGCTGGGCACCATCAAGGCCACTCACTGATGGCAAAAATCCCCCAACTTTCGCACACGTAAAAGCTTCACACGAGCACCTCTCGTTTCCTTTTCAAAGAACAGTTACACTTAGTAATAACAACAACTGCCTTTTGCATCATGGCTGAGTGTGAGGTGTAGAGCTGTGTGCTCACAGATTGTGCTCAGTGGAATGAACCATCTTCCCCAGCTTTCAACAGCCCTCAAGGAGGTTTGCATCAGGTTCTTTGATGCTGTTTTTCTGCCAAAAGTGCTTTACATCACTCGAGCTCACCAGATGCTGAGCTTCATATTTTGACTGAGGGTAACTTTCCTGATGTATGGAAGGTGTTTAGTCCTTTCATTTGACCTTAGCTTTAGCTTGCTCATATTTGTCACTGGAGAGAAAGGTGATTAGGAAGATCTATGGCCCTCAGCACTGATTGCAGACAGCAGGTATGCAGCACTGTCAGAGTGGGCAGTTGCTGACAGAACTGTTTCAAGTTCAGCACACTTTGGATCTCAGGCTTGCATCTCCATCAGCTCTATTTAAATATCTCCTAGCACAATTTCAATATTTACTTCCTGCAGAATAGAGAACATCTGGGATTTATGTGGCTGCTCACAGGAGTAAAGAAAAAAAATGAGAGAAGTGTTTCTGAGGTTTTGCCTATAAAAACTTCAACTTTCTGAGCAAAGCTAAATGGTGTTTGGCAGTGCTGTAGCAGAAAATTAGAGAGAAAATGGTATAAAGACTCCTGTTAATACCAAAAGAACTTGAATTCTGCAGAATTTGGCATAGCAACAACCTGCATTCCCTGAACTCTCCCTATGTATTTGAAAATAATGAAGTGAGAACAAATTGGGTTTGTGGAGCGTGTTATATGTGCCAACAGGCTTGTTTGTGTGTGTCTGAGATAAATGTGCCTGTGCCTGTGTGTATGGGGGGTAATTGTTATCTCTGAGTGCTGTGAGAGCCCCTTCCTCCCCAAATCCACATCACCACTGGATGCTGTGAATAACAAAGTCCTGGCTACTGCCATTTCTACCTCCAGACTCAGTTTCCATGTAAAGAGGTTAATGCTAGCTAAGACTGAAATGGTCTTCTCTTCCTGCTACTTTTGAGGCATTTGGGAATATTTTTATATCCTTTTTGCTTTTAATTGCCGTTGTCCCTGCTTCATCCTCTCCCTTGTTGCCACTTAGTCCTTGCTGAACTGAGGAAATGGCTTTTACATGGTGTTCTGTAACTATTGAGATCTTTGATTATAAAAGGTGCCTGCTGTTTCTGCTGCCTTCTGTAACTGTAATTTGCTCAAGGAAGGGATGGTGAAGGCTGCATTGAGGGGGTGGCCAGAGCCTTAGGAAAGCCACCAGCATGAAAACATTGCTCTCCTTTGCACTGGGGGAGGCTCTGTGTCTCTTCTGGCCCCTCAAAGGGGGCTATTTTTGTCAACAAAATAGGACTTCCCTATTGTGTCAGGGCTTTGTTATCCCAGAGGAAGTTAGCTGAATTTCAGGACAGCACAGTATCTTCCCAAATCTTTGATGCTGTGATAATTTATGCTCCATTGACAGCCTGCATCCGAGCTGACACTTCACACTCAGTACAGTGAGAGCCTAAAGTGCTGCAGTAATTCCACAGCACTTCCACTCCTGCACTGCCATTCTTCTTCCCATGAATCCTGAGTCCTTACCTAGCTCAGGAGAAGTTATTAGCGTTGGGCTATGCCTGAGCCAGAAAATCTGAAGTTGCCCAATGCAAGACTTCTTGCAGAAAGTCACAGCACACTGCTGCTAACTTGGAGCTGCTGCCATTGTAAATTTACAAATTCTCCCACCTATCCCAGCTCCAGTGTGCCAGCTTCTGGGTATCCCGTGTCAGAAGTTTTCTCTGCCTATTTTCCTTTTTGATCTTACAAATTTTTCAAAGTAAATGTTTTATACAACCACATAACAATATTTATATCCAGAATTCCCATGTGTCTTACTGACACGTGTCAAGGCCAGGGCACTGCAGGTAGGCAGCAAGTCAAACTCACCCTTTAAATGGTGACAATATGGTGTATGCTCTGTAGATTTATTGCCAAACCGTAAAGCAAGCCCTGGACTTCATGAAATATTTGGATTTACTTTGCATGTCTGGAAAGTCAGTCATGTATGAAAGCGCTGGGCGCACTGCACGTGCACAGAGCATCTGTGTTGTACATCCACATTAGGAGTGATGCCTCCCAGGGGCATCTGTGTGTATGCAAGAAATGCACAGGCTGATTGTTGCAGAGCAGGATGCTTGGTCTTCCAGGAAATCTTGCTTGGAGCATATTCCGTGTGGTTCCACAGCAACGGGGATCCCCCCACGCTGGCCCATTATTTCACAGAGGCCTTTCCTGAAGGAAAACCAGCCCCATTTGAAAGTGGACTGGTCACCAGGAGGTGATAAAGTGTTCATTGTTGGGGGGAAAGAAAAAAAGCTCTGACATTTCTGTAATTGCTTTGCTGCTGTGTCTCATATTGCAGCGGAGCCGTTCTGCATGTGTGGGTACCTACAACAGACAGCAATGGGGTCATTAATCTCAGAGGAACATCAAAATCTGAACTGTTTCTGAGCACTGGTATGAATCAGTTAAGTGTTGTCCCTTCCACATAGTCATCTGCTCTGCTTTAAGAACCCTGATACATCCTTTTTTTTTTTTTTTTTTTTTTTTTTTTTTTGACAAATTTCTCCTTAAGCACAGTGGTAAGATGTACATCCCAACATGAATCACAGTTTGTGCAGACTTCCATTCTTGGATTTTAACATCAATTTCACCTCAGGATAGTTACAGGTTGTCACTATGCCTACTCAAGGTATATTATTCCTGTATCATTTTTTATGTGAATGTGGTGGTATTTATTCATAGAAAAATAAAGCCAATAAAGCACATAGCCAGTGCATATTTTATTACTAATGTAGCATTTACAGCACTTTATTGTTAACATAAAAAAATGGTACACATATAAAAAGCAAATGTTACAGCATAAATCATCCTAAATGTTCAGCCAGCATGACCATCACATATAATGTTTCCATTTATCAATCAATATGTCAACATGCCTTGATGCTTCAGATGTAGATTATCACCCGAGGTGTCTTTAACTCCTCAAAATGTCATCTGCTGAACCAAGCTCATTCACGTTCACCTTTTAGCTTTTTCCCTGAGATGCTCACTGTCCATCAAGTAAGTGAAGGAGGCCAGAGGTTAATTAATCTTAATTAGATTTCATTATGGGGCAGTAGAGCACCTCAGGTGCCTGTCTGTGTCACGGTGCTGCGGAGCAATGTCCTGAAGTGAGGATGTGATGGAGCAGAAGCCAGGCTTTATCATGCACTTCATGACACGTTGTGGTTCCCTGCGTTGGCCCCTCCGAGGTGTAAAGCTTGCTGCAAACCAAAACAGCCACATTTCAGGTTTGAGACGTATTTAAAACACATTTGTAAGCGTGAAGGCTTCTGAATGACTGAATTATGCTGTAAGGCAAGCCCAGTGGTTTATAACTTTTATCATTACTAAGATCTGGTGTTCTTTATTGCCTGTGATCCAGAAGAGAAATTGTATTCCCTCGCTGCAAGTAGGGCAAGGCAAACCAAAAAAAAAAATAAAAAAGTCCTTCACTGAGGAATTTTATGGTGTTAATTTGCCACATATTAATTTTCACGTATCATTTGAGAGCAAACAAAGAATTAAAGTCGTTCATTCAGTAATAAAACTGTTTTATTCAGAGTTGTAATTAGGCTATATTATTTTCAGTTTCCCTTTGGAGGATTGGAGGCCATGAACAGAAAATGATTGTGCTGCTATTTCTTATGTCAAAAAGTCTGCCTCTGCACTGGCTTTTAGCAAAAATGCCTGTAAGATCCTGGAGAAGTTAGGAAGGCATTGCACTGCCAAAATATGCTGGATCCAAAATGTATTTTTGGTGTATTGTAACTACTGGTGTTTATATTTCTGTTTCCCAGAGTTTCACATTCTGCATCAGCTGCATTTTGCCATTTTTAGGAGTTATCATTTATATAATCACTTTGTCCTCTTATTTAAAACAGGTGCCAGATGTCTGTTAGCTAGAAATCATATTCTATGAATAAAAGGTATAGTAAAGTGCTTTCAAGAAGATTTTCACAGAGCTGTGTAACTACTTGATAGGTCTGTTTGGGGTTTTGTTGGGTTTTTGGCTTTTGGGGGGGTTTAGGATGGAGCTTTTGTTTTGTCTTAATTTTAGTCATGGTAGAAGAAAGTATTTTTTGTTAGCAAAAAAAAAATTAAGTGTCAATTTAGGTTAACAGTTTGAACAAAAATGATGGTTCATATTTCTAAGGATTTTATGCTTATTTCTGTATTTTATTTAAATTCATTATAAAATTTAGTCATGATAAAAAAGCCAGACTATTAACATTGAAAATAAAATAAAGAAGCTTAATAGTTTAATATTTAAAAAATCAAAACTAAAAAGAAAATCAAAATGTTTCACTTTGCAAATATTAAATGAGCACATCAAATTTTGAAAAATAAATACCTTTTTAGCCCAAAAGTCCTAATGGACATCACCCCAGAAAGGCAATATTGTATGTGCAAACTACTCACTTTTAATTCTTCATTTCTCAGGTCATTAGTTTTTCATGATTTTTTTTTCTTTTCCCCTTCAAAGATTTTGTAGCTTTTTTAGGGGAAAACCCAACCATATTCACTCCTAACATTCTCTGCTTGGGCTAAGTCTTGCTTAACAATATATGTTAACATTTGCAAAACCAATACATATTCAGCCTAAAAGATGACAAACAGTAGGACCACTCTAAACCTCACTGCAGAGATAACTCTACTTTAGCTGAACAAATGTGCTGTTTCTTCCTGGCATTGCAAATGGCAAATAATTTTAAATTGTTTCATAAATAAAGGATTTTCAGCCAGCAAAAGGCCACCTTCATTTCCGAGCTGAAACTGGTAATTTTCTTGTGGGCTTGCAGTTGTTAGGGAAGGGAGCAGAGTTATATGCTGCTGTCTGCACCACCAGGTACCCTGCTTTGAATCCAATAGCTGAGCTCAACAGCCTCAAAAGGGTATTAAACATCAATATCCGTTCCTCAGTGAGAACTAATCAGTTCCATCTCTCTACCTTTTAGGATAAAAAGAACTGTCTGGTTGCTGCAGGGTTTATAATATTTATAGGTGCACTTTATATTCTGCTTCCGCCTGCCTTTGTTTCCACCTCTCTTGTTGGCTTTATTTACATGGGATTGTGTCAGCTGATTGTGACAGCACAAATTGGGGGATGCACCTGCCACAGGAAAAGGCTCCAGTGGTTCCACTCACTAACAGAGCCTTGCAAATACCTTTATTCCTCATTTTCACTTTGTAAGGACAGGCCCAGGGGCTAAATGGGCGCCGTGGGGATTCTTTTGTCACAGCAGGGGCCAAGGAGCCTTCACCTCCCTGGGAGTGCTCGTTCCTTTGGGCACCTGGGCTCCCCCGAAGGAACCCACAAGAAACCTGGAGAGGGAAAATTTACAGCGGCCTGGAGTGGCAGGACAAGGGGGAATGGCTTCAAACTGCCAGAAGTCAGGGTTAGATGGGATATTGGGAAGAAATTCTTCCCTGTGAGGGAGGGGAGGCCCTGGCACAGGGTGCCCAGAGCAGCTGTGGCTGCCCCGCATCCCTGGAAGTTCCAAGGCCAGGTTGGACAGGGCTTGGAGCATCCTGTCACAGTGGAAGGTGTCCCTGCCATGGCAGAGGGTGGGACAGGATGGGCTTTAATGTCCCTTCCAACTCAAAGCATCCTGTGATTCTTTGATTGATAACACAGTGGGACCCCTGCTCCTGATTAGGCTGTCACAGCACTTTTATAATAACTTGTCTCTTTTCCATTTCATCATCTGATAACCTCATTCAGATAAATGATTACCTGAAGAAGATGAAACCAAACCCAAAAACCCTCAGGCATATGTGGTGTATGGAAGCAAATCTCAGGTCCTATTAATTTTTAGGCCGTTAAAAGACACTTTCCTAGAGAATAACACATTCCTATTGTCCCTAAAATGTGAAATATAATACAAATAGCCAGTGGCAGCGAGGGATTTATTTGCTGTATGCTCAGGTAGGGTTCATCTGGTGGAGTTCTATCACATTCTGATGGATTTATGACAGTTCAATCAGAAGCACAACACTCGTGTGCATGTGCTCGGCACCCGCGGGGACAGTACAGATTTCAGGGAATGCAATGAGCATTCCAGCAACAATCACAATTCAGGACAGCAGTGTCTTCTTGCTGGATATCAGTGGCAACATCTAATTATGAAGAAAATGTCAATGCTTCCTCTTTATTACTAGCATTGTGGCTGCATTAAATCTAACTTTATTTGACAGGGCCTACTCGAAATTATTTCCTACAGAAATGTGCTATCAGACAGGAAGAGTATATCTTTGTCAAAACAGCAAGTAGTAGCTGCTGTTAAGCAATTTTGCAAACATGGTACCTTCAGGCACATATACTGTATTTCAGTCTGCATTTCCTGATATGACAATTAGCCTTCAGTGTCAAGATAAAAAAGATTATGGATGCAAATATGGCTATTTCTTTTCTTTTGGTTGATTGTATCTGATTACAGCCAGATACTACTCCTCAACATGATGAGTTTAAATATATTTTACTCTTTTCTTAAGGAAAAAAATGGAAATTGACAGCAGAGTGGTTAACTGCTGAGATTCATATGCTCACTTTATGTATATATGAAATATAATTCAAGTGGCTGCAAACATTGACTAATCTAAGAATTCAAGCTTATTTGAGTTTTCTGTAGAGAAGCATAGATTAGATCAAGCTGATGAGTTCTTTTGAGTTGCATATTACAATGTCATAAAAGACTAACTGAATTCATACCAAACACGAGCTCGGCTCCTGCTCTCAGCACCACCAAAGAAGAGAATCAGGATTTGCATCTTCTCCTCACAGACAGCAAACCTTCTCTTTCATTATTGGAGTTTTGTCTCAGCAGCAAAATAACATGAAAAAGTCATCTTGTATAGAGTAGGTCCTTGTATGTGGATTGTATTACTGTAATTTTCTAAATGTGAGCTGTTCTTCAGCTTTGCAGCCTGGAGGTGGCTTAAAAACCTGCCTGGGAAGTTCAGTGACAAATTTGTCATAACAGCGTTCCGAAAAATAAATCCTGGAATTATCCAAACATACTGTTAAAATTAGTGACTGCAGACTCACCTCTCATGCAGTTTGACCCTGGGGAGCTCTGCCAGAGGAGCAGCACAGCCTGGGCTTGCCCTGGTGCTCCAGTGGGTTTTGTTCCTGAATGTGCCAGGGAAGGGCTGAGCCCTTCCTGTCTCTGCCCTCCTGCTCCTGGCAGTGGAGACAGCAGAAATCCTTTTGCAAAATGACCAGTCTTGAGCACAGTCATCATAATTAGAGACCTTTTCCTTTGAATCTGCACAAAAAAAAAAAAAAGTTACATTATTCTTTTGCAGCTTATTACCTGAAAAACAGACATTACAATGGAAGGAGCCTGTGTGATAAAGAGATGGAGCTAAATAAAGAGAACAATAAATATTGCTGAGATTAGGCTGTTGGGCAAAGAGCTGAATGCAGTTGAAAATCCAGCAAATCAGTTCAGGAAGATGAAGTTCATTGAGAGCAGGCGTCAGAAAACTCTGTTTCAATTCAACCACAACAAAAACTGAAAAGAAAACACAGAGATGGCCACAGCAGGTGTACTTTAAACTTCCAGCTCTTATGAAACCTGCCAGAGAGCAGTATTGACATGTAGCAGCAGAGCATTTGAGTAGAAAAGGAACATACAGTTGCCTTGGCATTCACATCCAATTTAAGAGAAAAGCACCGCTTGGATACCTAGAAAAAATATATATATATCCTCCAAATATTTCATATGGAGCTTGTGTGCTAATCAAGAGGACATTCAGGGAAGAAACCAGTAAACAGCAGGCTTGAGCAAATGTTTTCCCAGCTCCCAAGTAGGAATTATTTTTAATCATAAGACATAAAGCATCCATTGGAGTAACCCCTGATCAGTGTCTTGCTGTCATGTGAGTTGTTTCATTGACTTCAGTGGAGCTGTTTAAGATAAACATGTGCTTGGCAGGGTTGAACCATAAAGACGGTACCCTATTTTAGCAAAGATACTGACAAAAACTGCCCTCATTTGCATCTTAACTCCCATTTCATAGTCTGTCCTTTAACAAAACATTAATTCACTCAGAGTGAGAAAGAATTCATAGACCCAAACTGCACCAAAACAGAGGAAGAGTGTTTTCCCTGCAGAGATTTCAGCAACATGCAACGACCTCCAACAACTTTAATTAAAGAGAAAATGCATACAGAAGGGAGCAGTACAAAGCTATAGCTGATAATTTAGTTCAGCATCAAAAGTCAGCAAAGCAGTGTGCTTCATGAAAAGCAACTGTCAGTCCTTGGCCAACAACTACAAAACATGCTGTGATGCACTGAAATATTAGGGGGAAAAAAGGAAAACTTTTCCTGACTTCTTCAAACTGGGCAGAGGGTTCATATTCCTTTTAACTACCTGAGGGAATTAATTAATGAGGGGAAAAAAAAAAAAAAAAACACCATAAACCCAAAGTCCACGGGGTTGTTAATTGCAGGTATCTGCTTTGCAGCTCACCTGCTGCTTTGGCTGTTTTTATCCAGGACTGCCATCGCTGGCTGCTGCTGACCTCACCCTGTGAAACCACTGCACACACTGGCAGGGAGCTCAAGGTGCTGCACCCCCGTGTGCCACTCACCTGAGCTGCCTTTCCAGTGGTTAATCCAGGGCAAGTGGTTAGCAGAGAGCAGCCACCTTGCCCTTCTCATTAGCTGCAGGCAGGCAGAATTTCCATCTCCGTTAGCAGGGGGAGGTGGCCGGGCACTGCCCAGGCTCCCCAGGGAATGGTCACAGCCCCCAGAGCTCCAGGAGCTGCTGGACAACACTCCTGGGCACAGGGTGGGGTTTTTGGGTGGCCTGGGGTCAGGCTCAGTGATTGTTGTGGGCACATTCCAGCTCAGGAGACTCTAGGAATGGACACAGGGCTAAATGACTCCTCTGGCCCGGGTTTCATTGTGTCCCTGCCCCTCCAGCTGCTTCTTTCACTGGTTTCACCTCAGTCCCCTTTAAAGACAACTTCTTGGACTTTCCCCCCAGATGGATGGAAAGGTTCTGTAGGTGAGGGACACCGTGGGAGTTTATCTTGACCACTCCTTATCAGATCTTGTCAGGTGCCAGTCACAAAAAGCCATGGCAGCAGTGAGTCTGTCTTGCCTTCATCTGTAAATGCCTGTTTTTCACCTTGGGAAAACATGTCATTCAACAGAGGGGTAGTCCATGCAAATGTAGATTGCTTTTTAGATTTTTCTCTGATTTTCAGGGAAAAAAATCTATGGATTTTTAATCACAAAAGGTACTCTGTATTTACAGATTGTTTTCCTGGAAACTTCTGTGATATTTTGTGATGATCAGGACATCGGAGTCTGCCTGGGATGCATAAAAGTCACACAAATTTAAAGAGGGAAGGGATCAACAACTTTGCTGCTCTGGTCCTGTGCAGAGACTCCTGCAGGAGGACTGGGAGGTGTTTGCTTGACTAGAAGAGGACGGGCAGTGTTAAATTAGGGAATTAAACTGCAAGCAGCCAGCTTGGCCGAACTATCTGTCCTTAGTGCCTGAAGGTTCCTGCTGAATTCAAGGCATGTTTTCTTGCTGGCAGGTCTCAGTGGAGATACCCTTTCCAGGCATTAATGTAACTGATAGCATCACTTGAGTGGTGACAGCTGGAGTGATATTTCTCTTTCCTTCACCTAATAGAGACTGAAAGGGCTCTGAAGTTCTGGATTTAGTTGTGTGAAAGTATGGGGTGTTTAGGAAGGAAAAGGAAGATCAGATGCAGGAATCAAACCCACGACAAAATCAGCACAGTGTAATTTAAAGATCAGTCACATGGGGTTGGAGTGTGCTCGTAGCAGACCTGTCTAGTTCAGGCTAAATCTGGAGGAATACTGTAAAAAAAAAAACCCCAAGGTTGAATTTGGGACCTTTACCTGTACTATGACACTGCTTAACTACAGATATACAGGACTAAAATGTTCTAGTGTGAACTGGACTTGATAGTTTTTCCTCCAACAATGTTTAAAGTATATAATTTTGAAAATATAGATGGCTTGGTTGCAGACAAGTAGATAGAGAGACCTATTGAGAATTAGAACCACGCTGACAAGGCTTGCTGTACTGTTTTATTTACAGTGCATTGTAAATTTATTTTATTTGAATGTCTCACTCCCATACAAAGTATGATTGAAATACTTGGCTGAAACTGAACTGCCAATAAGGTCATTGAAGTATTTATTTCACCTTTTAATCTACATGGTTTTAATCCATTAGAGGTTACAAATTTAAACGTCAAAGAAAGACTTTTATTTCTTCTGAATAAACCTCCAAACTGGCTGAATTTCAAGTTTTGCTTCTAGTCCCAAGCAGTTTAGTTGAAGCTTCACCAATGTGAAGGTTCAAAATAGATCTCACTGATTGCAACCTCACTTCCCTGGTAGTCACAGTAATCTCAGAGAAAGTCTTCTGGCTGTTAGTGTGACATCTGTAGTAGTACAACTGCATTTCTTGTTGAAGTGTGTTTCATCTAAACTGTATCATTTAGCAAATAAAAACCATTTAGTGAGATACAGTAGACGGATGCTGAAATTGGCCTATTAAAGATGCTTTAACAAATGGTGTAATGAAATTCTCTGCAGCTGAGACACCACACTTAATATGACTCAGAATAGATAAAGTAAATAGTGACTAAGAGTAGCAGCACTTTATAGAACATAATTATCATTTAAGTGAGGTGCTTTGCAGATGTGAGGAATTTCTGCAATACACTTTCTGCTAGCATTAAAGGTAGTTTTCTCTCAGTAGTGACTCAATCTGGAGCAATTTGTTTCATAACCAGAGAGTTTAAAATGTAGTTTGGAGGTTTGCTAAAATGTCTCAGACTCTTCATTTTGTGATGTTTTGAAATAGGCTGTGTATTTATGAATGGTTTTCCCCTGAGCCTTTATTAACCAACAACCACAAGTCCCCCACATCTTCCAATACAAACTCCTGTGAGTAGTAGGTTTTCTTGTTGCCTGTGCAATATTTTCATACGTTGTGAGAAGCTTTACAGACAGACACTTCATTAAATTCTGGCCAAATAATACACCATATGATTTAGGATTTCTAGGGCAGGGTGGAGCTACCCCTTTTTTTGTTAAATATAACAGTAGGATGAGTGAACTGTGTCTGACTGGGTTACAAATATGCCATAAAGATGGACCCCTTCCCACTGTGATGTAAACACGAGCCCCATAGCTCTTGTAGCCTCACCTTGCTAGTATCTCTTTCAGAAATGTGGAGACTGCTTGCAATTCTGTATGAACCAGGTTTTGCTTTCCAGAATAAAATTGGTTCTAATTTTGGTTTGATACACATTCAGATCAGTGGCTCTGGAGTTATCCTCCAGTGTATCAGTGTATCAGTGACTCCTTCTGTGCATAACAGGCAACTAAAGGTTGAAGGAAAAGCTGTGTCTGGTTCATGCAGTCAGGATCCAAAGCCAAATGAAGTGAGATGCCTCATGAGCTGTCCTTTGCAGCCCTTGAAGTCATCATTTTCTCCTGGCCAGGGGGAATATTCCCAGGTAGGGCTCTGGCAGGACAAACCTCCCCAGATGAAGTGGGAGAGGCTGGCACACAGAAATGATTCTGCCTTCTTAGGATGTGTTGTGAGATCCGTGAGTCCTGAGCCATTTTCAGTGGGTGACTTATTTGATTAACTACTTTGCTGTGATACATGCTCTCCATGAGCAGTTAAAAATCCTTTCCACTTCATCACAAAGCATTTTATTTTGCTAGATATTGTTTTTATTTAATACACAATCTATTCAGCAGCTGATTGCTGAATCTACAAGGTTTTTATAAGTGTTGCTGTATGTTCTAGTAGTCACTATGGTTATTGTAAGGTTTAATGTTCACACTGCTTCTCAAACAAATGGCTTTTCAGTGTCCATATTATTTTATCATATCAGTAATGAGCTATTACATGAATATAGAACAAGTTTTATGTGACATAGCAGAGAAACAGTATTAATTTTCCATACCATTACATTCTC
The DNA here is from genome assembly GCA_013397195.1 of Hylia prasina. Lineage (NCBI taxonomy): Eukaryota > Metazoa > Chordata > Aves > Passeriformes > Sylviidae > Hylia > Hylia prasina. The sequence goes on along the minus strand of VYXD01008937.1, from coordinate 1,370,512 downwards.
ATTTTGAATTAGCAAAGGTGTGACTGAGGACCATTTCTAAAACACATTGTGCCATATATTGCTGTATGAGGAACGTCTGACAAGGAGTTGCTACAGTTAAAAAGAGGGTAAATGGAACTTTACTTTTAGATGAAAATCCCACTTATGATGCTGCTCAGGAGAGGCTGACCATGCTGTTTAGACACTGGCCCAGTGGCCCAAGGAAGCCCTGCAGTACCCCCTGCACATTTGATTTAATTTCTCTCAGGCTGAACCCCACATTAAGGTCACTCAGAGGTTTTCCCTTTCCCCCTGATTTCTCCTGCAACAGATTTCATTTGGTCCTGCTGCCTGCAGCGCATCTTGCTTGTGTCTTTCCACCTGGAAAGGGCTTCCATGGCTTGCACAGGAGCGTTCCAGGTGGAGATTAGATTTAGGGCCAGGCAAATTTTTTTTGAGGGTTTAAGTTATTCACACGCAGGCGTTGGAGCCGTCCCAAAACTCCTCGCTGAGCGGTTAAAATCAAATCTGCTGAATAAAGTATTTCAGGCTAAATCCAATTTTGGGCTTGGGCTATCAGCACGTGAGGAAAGCAGAAGGCACTTGAGGAGGAGGGCAGGGGCTGCCCCACTGTGCAGGCTCCCAGGGGAGCATCCTTCAGCCCACGCTCCCTGCAGCTCCCAGTGCTGCTCTGCTGATACCCACAAACCCCACCACAGCCTCCCCTCATTCCCAGTTTGCATTTCCCTGTACCTCCAGCTGTGCCCCAGCTTGGCGTTGGCACAGCTGATTTCCTTTCCATACCTCAGTGCCTTTTGCATGTCTTCCATGAATTAATTCTATTTTCACTATTTCAGTCTGTTTCTCCGATTTATCAAGATCGCTTTTCTAAGCCTGTTCCTGAGAGACTTCCCAGCCTCTTGTCAGCTGCATGTCCAGCAGTGGGTTCTCTTTTCTAATTACTCACTGTGTAAAAAGCAGTGCCATTGCCACTGATAAAGCACAGCAATCATTCCTTTGCAGCCTGCAGAGTTTAACCAGTGATGCACTTCTGCCCTGGAAGGCTAATAAATGGGCTTAAAAATCTTCAGAAGGTGTATAATTATTTATTTAAATGTTAGCAGTTTTATCAATTCCTGTGGCATTCCATTGATTTCATCCCAGGGAAAACCCAGGTGAGTGAGGAATGCAGCCTCTTTGATAAATTAGTAATTGAATGTAATGAATTCTTAATCATGGCTCTTGTTCTGCATTTGGTGACACAAGGTGCAGAGACCCCAATTAATTCCTTGCCACCCCCATTTCATTCAATGAGCAGTTTCCACACCAAATTCAGGGTTTTTTATAAATCTAGAGGAGGAATAATATTAGATAAACTGTTTGTCCTTTTAGCTTTTAGACTGAAATGTGTATTTGCAGTGTCTGAGACTTCCTGGAGTTATTTCAGGGGTTTTTTGTAACATATATACTTTTTTCAACAAAAGCCCTCTCATGTTCCACAAGTATTAGTTTCACTACTTGCATTCTACCATTGTGTGTAATCTGCATTCATCCTTCTCCAAACTATGGATTAAAATAAACATCAGAATGGTAGATCAGATATTTGTNTCGTGTTGTGACATTTATGTGACACAAATTATCCATGAAAAAAAAAAAATCCTGAAAACTGAGTCTTGACCAGTATGTGGGACAATAAGTGGAAGTCAAGTCATCCACAACACACAAAAAAAAAAACTGGTCTAAACCAATTTAAACCAAGAGAAGCTTTGCCCATGTTACAGGAGAAATCAGCCAAATGCTCTCTGCTGTTTCATCCCGTTCCAACATCCCCGTTTGATTTGCAGTTCCCATTTCCTGCAGCTGCATACATCATTTGTACTCATGATCCTGATTTACCTTCTTATTGCCCTAATGGGAGGAGCTCAATACATTTTCTGGAAGATGGGATTGCAAGCAGCACTGCACAAGTGATCTCTCCTTCTCTTACCCTGCCTCAGGTACCTGCTGCCCCACTGGCCAGGTACCCAGCCAAAGCTGCTGCTCAGTGTCATCTCCTTGCCTTAGGAAGTGGCATTTCTCCTAAGTGTCCTTGATCTTGCCATAGCATTTTTAAGTAGAACTACCTCCTTCCTTAGATTCTCATTTTTTTTCCCCCTGAATTATTTTAAAGCAAGATATTCTCTAAAAGGATTTATAACTTACGGTTAGAAATCCTCTTCGTTGCTTTTTAGCCCTTTAGGATTTTGTCAGGATTACTAACGGGATTTTTATCACCAGGGAAATATGGCTTCAGACATTATATCTTTAAAAAAATAAATCTGAAGCATAGACTGCCAATGAAGCAGCCAACACATTTATATTCACTCCAGAACAGCTTGTCTTGTAAACCAGAGGATTCTTTAGCAAGGTGTTTTAATTTTTTATGTGTCAGAATAAAGCAGATTTCTGGCTGAGGAAAACCGTCTGTACAGATGACAGCTTGGCCATCCTGCTTTCCCAGTTTGTAACATGTATCTGCCATACAGTTTTAGCCATGTTTTCACCATGTTTTGCTGCAGCTGCATTCCTCATTCTGGTCCCATACTGAAATATATTCTTAAATCCAGGTCTGCTCATCTATTCACTCAGGATTACAAAAACGTGCCAGATAAATCAAGCAACCCCTCAAGTGTTTTCCTGCATCAAGGACTCTCATTTTGTGTACAGAGGATGAGCAAAGAAGGAATTAGATGGGACATCAGAGCTGTGCTAGACCCAAGAAGCTCTGCAGGGTAAAAAGCAATTCTGCCCTGTTTTATCTCTGGGAACAGAGATTACAGAGGATTTACAGGGCAAAAACTCAGGTGGGCAGGAATGCAAGAGGGAACTGACTTCATTGAATGGCTTTGCCAAGTGGGTTTGCTTGTCTTACGGTGTTCTCCTCCTCCCTAGAGGGAGGGTAATCACAGGTTTTTACAATCACAGCTTTCTACACATCCATGACACCAACTGAGGCTGTCCACAATCTGTATTTATGTTTGTATTTATCTAGAGGCCTGTCCCTGACCTGCCAGGTCTCCACTTTCTACCTTGTGTATCAAAAAGCTGGGAAATGGGAGTCAAACTGGGAAGAAAATGGGCAGGAGAAAGTGTTAGCCTTAGATATTGTCATCAGGTATGAAAGAGCTGAAATCCAAGCAAAAAGCAGATTTTGCTTCCAAAGAGGCTTCCTGATGATCAGACTCCTTTCAAAAATTCATTGTTTGTCAAATGAAGGAAGGAAGAAATGCATTTCCTTTCTCCTCCCTCTAAAACCATCCTCACAGGGTGTGAAGAAGAGCCTGTGTCTTCAGTGAGCTCTTTCTGCCCACATTCCAGCCAGTGAGATGAGAGAAGGAAAACTGGATTAGTGTCAAAGCACAGCAGTTCCAGACTGGAGTACAAGCTCTTAAAATAGGAGGTAGAAACTCAGAGTTTCTGACAGTTTTTCCAAGTCTTTGTTTTGCCCGGGAGGCAGATTCCCATGGCATACCCCCAGGTTCACTGAGGCTCTGCATGTTCTTCTTGTAAACTGGTCAAAACCATTTTATAAATAATTGTTTTATTTGGGAAAATCCTGTGGGTTTTTTATTTTTTTCTGCTGTTTGTTTGTTTTGCTGTGGTAGGGTGTTTTTTCCTGATCAATAAAGAGCAGAGTTAATTAGTTAAGATACATGACACTGCAGGGGTTAGTGGGTCACATAAATCTTTTAGAGCAAATAACTCTGGGGGTTTTTATTTGAAAAATTTTATTTCAGACTGTGTGTCTGGGGAGGTACCATCAAGGCTATTTCAATTTTATATCAACTATAATTATTTAAATGACCTTTAATCTATTACACTTTAAAAAGTCTGGAAGGCTTTCACAGGAATATAATCCTATGAGTACAACCTTTCTAGCCACTTACAGGATTTTCCTTGAGAAAAACTGAGTGTTTTGGAAGGAATGGCCTTTCTAAAAACTTCTAGGTCACTTAAGAACAAGTTCAGATTAATTAGCAAGTGCAAAATACAGAGGTTCCTGGGAATGGCAGAAAATCCAAGCAGCAACAAACATGATCCATCCAGATCCAAGTGCCAGGGGCTTTGTCAAGCTGTGACCATATGAGAGCTCCATGCTCACTTGCTGTTTACAGCAGCATTTAGGTTGTTCTCCAGCTCTTCTTCATTTTCCTTTCTTCTTAAATTTTCAAGTTTTGCAGAAAAAAAAACCTACCACAGCAACACAAACAAACGGCAGGAAAAAAAAATCAAACCCACAGGATTTTCTTAAATAAAATAATTATTTATAAAATGGTTTTGACCGGTTTACAAGAAGAACAAAAAAATCCAACCAAATGATAACAACAACAAAACATAAAAAAACAACAAAAAATGCACAGAAAAAAATCAAAAAAACCCCCAAAAACAACAACAACAAAAAAAAATCCCCAAAAAACCACAAAAAACACACAAAACCAAGAAAAAAAAAATAACAACAAACCAATCAAAAAAAAACCCAAAAAAACCAACCAACCAAACAAAAAAACCTACCTCACAATAAGACACTATCAATTTTTAAAGTGATGAGTACAATCCTCCCAGCTGGTGGCTCTCTGCTGTTTCCAGCACAAGTGATGTGTCTGTTTACGTATTTATGGTAGGCCAGGTAGTGATAAATGTCTGGGGGCCACGGGGGCAGCTCCCCTCAGCAGGCAGCAGAATCCCTGCTCCCCCTCCTCACCCAGCCCAGGTCACCTCTGTCCCTCCACCAGCTCCACCTTCTGCTTCTGCACCACTAAATTATCTAAGTCAGGAATCGTGCAACAGGATTAAATGCCTGTGATCTTTTGAAAAGAAATCCATGTCTGGTAACTCTCATTTCCAGCCTTGGCTTTGACCCTGCAGGCTTTAATCAGTTTTCGTTTCAAGCTCATCTTTGAACCCACAAAGGCTCTCTTGCAAAGGTGAGATATTATGTCTAATCACTCCATTTCAAGAGCTGAGCTTTAAAATTAAAATACCAGATATTCAAGTTCATGATAAGGACAGGAAAAGTCACGCTTAAAACAAAAGTTAGCAGAACTTCTTTCTACCTCTTCTGTGCCATCCCTGAGCCCATGGCAGAGCCCTGGGCAGCCCTAAGGGACAGGCACAGGGCACCTCCTTTCCTGAGGCAAATTTCCCCAATTCCAGCCTTGGCAGCTTGCCTCGTGCAGGGGGTTTGTTTTAGCAGGGGAGCAAACACTTTAATTGCTCAGATTCCAGGCCCCGACCTCAACTAACCTTAATTAATTAATTAGATATCGGCACAAGTCATCAAGCCTGTAGGTGAGGAGAGGAAAAAGCTGCTATTTTGGAGCAAGATCTAGGACCTTCATATTTGCCTTTGCCAGAGGAAGGGAGTGGGAAAAGGGCTTTGTATGGCTCTTCAGACAAGAGCTGGTGCAGCTGGGGTGAGGGAGATGTGAGCAGAACCAGGTGCTGGAGTACAGAAACTTCAGGGAGACCTCAGAGCCCCCTCCAGTGCCTAAAGGGGCTCCAGGAGAGCTGGAGAGGGACTGGGACAAGAGCCTGGACTGACAGGACAAGGGGGAATGGCTTCAAACTGCCAGAGGGCAGGGTTAGGTGGGATTTTTGGGGAGGGAATTCTTCCCTGTGATGGTGCTGAGGCACAGGTTGCCCAGAGAAGCTGTGGCTGCACCTTCCCTGGAATCTCCAAAGCCAAGCTGGATGGGGCTTGGAGCACCCTGGGACAGTGGAAGGTGTCCCTGTCCACGGCAGGAGGTGGAACAAGATGGGCTTTAAGGTCCTTTTCAACCGAAACCATTCCATGATAACTTTGGACTCTCCCACAGCATGCATCCTGCAGGAGTTCATGTGGCTGCTGTCACCCTGGGGTGGCTGCTGTCACCCTGGGGTGTTTGGTGTCCACACCCGCTTTGCTGAAGAGCTGAACTGATCTTTTAGAAGCAAAAACCACATCAAGGCAGAAGGGCTGCAGCTGGAGTGAGTGTTGGGTAGGGTCTCATCCAGGGGTTGGTGTCAGGTTGTCCAAGAGACCCCTGGGGGTCATTTCAGGCAGAACAAACCCCAGGTGAAGGATTTTAAACCCCTCTTGGGAGTCTGGACATTGAGGAGGGCAAGGTCCATTCAGAGGGCAGTTCAGGAGAGGGGCTTAACTGGAGAGAAACCCCTTTTCTTGGTTCCAGCCTCTCCCCAGGGTACCCTCCTGGAGCAGCTGCCTCTGCACATGGTGAGATGGATGCCCAGGGGAGGAGGAGCAGTTGCAGCTATTCCTGTCATACAGCTTGGGGTGGCTGTAACTCAGCAGGACAGAAGCTGGTTTGTCTGCAGGCTCAGGTTTGGGATATAACAGCTTCCTTTGGGAAGGAAAAAACAGCTCCCCTGAATAATTTATGGATTTTTTCCTTAATTATGCAATAATAGGAGCCCATTCTTTGGTATCGAGATCCCAGATAAAATGCCAACAGTATGTTATGTCTCTAAATCTTATTTTCAGGAGTAGTTTAAGGCCAAATTTTCAAGGTTATAAAAGCAACTTAAGATAGAGATAGCAATTTTCAAGACTAGTAATTAAGCCAGGCATCCAATTCCCAGGGAGCTCAACCTCTGTAGGCATTTAAATGTGTCTTTTGGCACCTAATGACCTTGGCATCTTTCTCAAGAGCAGAGAACAGTGGGAGTATTCCTATGCCTGAATTGCAGTGGAAGTTTTTATTAACTAGGAAGTGCAAAAATATCTTTCAGCATGTTTATTTTGTTAGCTGCTCTCTCATGACACAGAACAAAAGATGAGACTTGTAAAAAGCTGAAGCAGCCACCAATCTTGTTGTTTAGAGGCTGTACAAATAAGTACATATAATAAATAATGCTGTGTTTTTCTTCTGGTTCATTTAAAATTTTGTGTCTGAGCCTATGGTACCAATTTTATGTGGCATCATTAGAATGCATGCACCAAAAATAACTTTACAGTATCCATTTCTTAGAAGTCTGAAATGTGACTAACAAATGCTGAATCTTTTAAGCATAGTCTTCCCAGCTGTACACCACTACTGCTTGCCTTGGCAGATACCCAGCGTGGCTGGGAGTCCTATCTCCACTTTCTGTCCTCAAAATGTTTTCTGGATCAGAGCTTTTGACAAGTAAAGGGTGTGGGAGTGTCACGTTCAACAGCCCTGAATCATTAGGAAGAGGCTGGAGTAAATCAGCATTCCTGCTCTGACCAAGCTACTGTTTGCTTTGCTTTGTTTAGCTGAGATCCTGATCCATTTAAGGAAAGATTTAATGTAGATTACTGCTTTAAAGTGTTAATTGAGGAGTTCTTTGCATAAACAACCTCTTTCGAATGAAATATTGCTTCGGTTTACAGATTTATCTATATATGGGCATATTTTATTTATTTCATAATCAAATTCATAACTGAAACTATAACGACTTAATAGGACATTTTAATAAATAATAGAAAGGAGTGGAAGAACAGGACAGGAATTCCCATAACCCTGGCATGAAGTTTATCCAGCACCCACTGAGCGTGTGCTAACCATACCCTGCTCCAACCTCTGCTGTTCTAAACTTCTATCTGATCACTTACAAATAAAATTAAGAACACTAGTTATGTACAGAAATTATATGGTAAATAATTGTGCAAAAAATAGATATACTCGTTCAAACAATAACCTGCTTGTGGATAATTCACAAAGAGGGAAAATGGGGGGCTTTATTTAGGGCAAATTATTCACTACTCTGAAGTGATTGGAAGTGCTGATTCTTGCCATATACAGAGCTGAGTTGAAATCTATTAAATACTTCAAGAAAGAATCATGAGGATATTGAACAGCAGAGTTAGTGATTGTTTGTAAGACTCTGGAAATGACTGCTTAGCACGAAGGTTTTGGTCAAGAAAATCACCCAACACTCCAGGCTGGTATTACATTTTCTTTAAATAAATCTCAGATCAGAACAGCCCTGCCTTGCTAACCTTAACTTGCATGTGGGAGACCAGGGATATTGAAATATATATTGATATATGAAATAACAAAATAGTATTTTGCCAGGCTCTCGCCTCAGAAGATAATTTCAAAAACCATCAGCTTTTGCAATAGGTTTTCATGGTGCCCAGACAAACAGCAGCAATTCTTGGTACCTGAACTGCCGTGGGTGTTACTTGACAGCTGTCAATCAGTCACTGTTGAAATTTACTTCTTTGTTATATATGTTTTATTTAAAAAATACAAGAGTATTGACACAGCCTGAGTGGACTTCATTAGCATAATGACAATAAAAGCACTTCTGGAGAGAAAAAGAGCATAGGGGAAGTTTGACTTGCCTTCCACCCCGGTGAGTGCATGGAATGGGAGCTTTCCAACCAAAGAATTGACTCTAATTTCCTAAATCTCTACACTGATAGTGGAAATAGGAGAGGGAATGGAGAAGGGATTATTTCAGGTCAGGGGTTATTACTATTGAGACTGAGCTGGACCCTTGGAAGATGCCTGCCTGGCTTATTGGTTTGAGCACTTCACTTTCTTACAGCCTGAATTAGTCTTGATGAACACGGTTATGCCTTTTGCTTGTGTTTTATTTTGCTGAGGACACTTGTCTTGACATATGCAAGATATATATATATATAAATAGATTTATAATATACTTGAGTGGCTCAGTTCACATTATCAGAATAATTATCATATTATGCCCAAAAGCAGTACCACAGCATCTGTGGTATAGATGGCTTTTGTCACCAGCTAAGTCAGCAGCACTCCCAAGTTGTTACTTTTCACCTGTAGCAAAAAATAGCGGTGATACCAAAGCCCTCTCCAGGTCAGTAACTGGTGATTCTTCACAAATTTCACCCTACATGAACTGGTATGTGGTAAACCTATTTTTTTTTTAAGGCTTTAAATGCATTGGCCAAGCTGTTTGTGACTTTCCATATTGTAGTCAATACCATGCTGTGCTGATTTTCCCCACCTGGAGACTGAAAACCTAGTCCCAGTGCTTTGAAATTATTACAGGACTCCAAGGGAAAAGCTTGTGATAGGAGGCCCAGCTTTGAAAATACAGCAGAATTCTTTTTCTGTGGTAGCTAGGGAACAGTCTTGAAAATCAAGCTTATCCACATATGTGCATATAGATGTGCACATTTGAAATGTGTGTATGTGTACTCTGAAGCTTTTTTGAAATATATTTATGTAATCACAGATCGATATTTGTGTTTATATGTTATATATTTAATTGTATATTCAAAAATTCAATTCATGCTAAATCATAGTTCTTGAATGAAGAGCCAAAGTTTTTCCTCCTTGCACAAGACATAACCTACAGAGTGTGCCAAGAAAAATACCACAGTTTGTATGCCAAGGCACTGGAGTTTTTGCTGGTTTAAAGAAGTTAAATATAACTCGTTTTGTAAGATGTTGTTTAATGAAAATTCTTGCTTTCTTTCACACTGGTGCTGTTTATTTTTGTCAAACCCTGGCTGGTTTGTTAAATATCACTAAATGATATTTACAAGTTTGCAATGCTCCCACGGACCAGGTGCAAAGACTTTATGTATCTATCTAGCTATATTTTACATATATATTTTCTTTATTATATATAATCAAAAGGAGAAATTAATGACAAATTCCCACCTACCCATCATGAGGCATGTCACTGCACACTGAATGTCATCTCATTTTATCTCTGCTCAGTTTATTGCTCAGGGAAATGGATCAGACAATACAGCCAAAAAACCTGAATATCCAGTAACATTCTAGGAGGCTTTCAAGCAGATTGTTTGCAAAGCTTCTCATGGACTCATCTCTTGATTTTACCAGAAACTTCTTCCCAATTCCCAACCCAACACAGCTGCTGAGGTTTGGGTTTCATCCTCTTTGCAGTCCCAGCCCTCAGGAAGAACCTGTGTGTGTATCTCTACTGCAATAAGTCCCCATCCATTTTCAAATACCACCCATAAATATCTTTCCCTTGCCCACAACTCTTCATTTCTCACCCCTTTGCAGCCACATTTTCAGTGCTGATTTTGCTGTTGGAGTCTTTGGGAGGCAAGCTGCAACCCCAGACGTGGGGTACAAGGGTGGAACCACACACGCCAAGGAGAGTCACAAGATCATTAAGGTTAGAAAAGACCCCAGAGGTTGTGAAGTCCAATCATCAGCTCGGCACCACCACCATGTTCACCACTAAACCATGTCCTCAGCTGCCACGTCCACACATTTTTTTAACCCTCCCAAGGATGGTGGCTTCTCCACAGCCCATCCCAGTGTTTGAACATTGCACTGTTCAATGATTTACACTGCTTTGGCTCATAATCCTGCTAAGGATGGTGGCTTCTCCACAGCCCATCCCAGTGTTTGAACATTGCACTGTTCAAAGATTTACAGTGCTTTGGCTCATGACCTTACTAACCTCTCCACTGTCTGGTGGGAAGCTCAGAGCTGTGGGTCCTGTCAGCATCACTGTGTCACAGATGGCTTTTCAGTTATTTGGGTGTTTCCTTTAGGTACCTTGGAAGACAACTGCATTTTCAGCCAATTCCCTTGCTTGCCCTGAGTTACAGACAGCAAATAATTTCCACATTATTTTTTTCCCAAATTGCCAAGTAAAACTGATGGTGTCAGTTTAATTTAATTGATTGCAGGATGGCATCAGTCAAACACTGGTCTCCAAATATTTTCAGATGCCAAATAGGGCAAACAGCCACTCATGGCTGAGCATCTCAGCCTTTCCTTCTGTGGGTGTTACTGTCTGGACTTCCCAGGACCTTCATGCACACGTGCAACTCCACCTGCATTATTTCTGAGCAAGCTTACAACATATTATGGGATGTGTTTATATATATGTATCACCTCAGAGTACCTCAGAGCACATCAGTAACCAGTCTGCAAGGTCAGAATCAATTTTTTTCTGCTTATTTCTGAGCTATTTTGGACGATCCAAAGAGCAATGTATCACATTCACCACATCACAGAGAAAGTCTTAATTCTGGCATTCACGTGTAGTTGCTGCATCAAACAGGCCAAATGTATGACAGCAAGTCTAAATGAAGCCACGCTCTGGAGTTCAGTCCACCTGAGCACAAAGACTCTTTGATTGATAGGAAAAATGTGTGATCTATCTGTCTCTAGGGTGCCATCTTTTCCCATTGTCCCTTTGAGCTCTCAGTTCTGACACCACTGAAAACAAAGGGTCAGGTTACTGCTCAAAATGGAATGATTTTATGCCACTTACTAATGCAATTTCCTTGTAGGTGAGCCAAAAGAGGATGGAAGAGCTTGACATGCTTTTATGTCCCTTGAAATGTGGGATTGAAGACTATATTAGCACAAACATATTTGCTCCATCTCTTTCTTCAAATGTATAGCTAATGTGTTCTAAAATTAGTCTGAATGGGGTTTCTCATAGAGTGGGAATGTGCTTGTTTGAAAATTTTTTACCTTGATTTCTGACATGCCGTATCTGAGCTGCATTTTAAATTTAGTTATGAATAGAGACAGCTAACTGATAGACAAATGATACTGCTGGTGCCTTATCTTCCTCTTATTTTGACATTTTCCTTGTAATTGGTGATTGTGAAACTTGAAAATTAGCAAGATGGAATTATCTGGTACGAAGAGAATGCAGCTAATTTTGCACCACTAAAGTGGAACAGAAATATATCCACAACCATTTTCCTATAATCATTTCAGGTGGGTGTTTGTGTTTCAGAAACTGCAATTCATTCTTCATAGCTCCTTTCATCCAGAAGAAATGGACTACAAGGTGTTTTATAGACTGTGGTAATTTAACTTACAGCAGTAATATAGGCACAACATGGCAAACAGACCTTCTAAACTGGCAGAGCAATTAATTCATGCTGAACATTAAGCACCTCAGTAGCCCCAAGATGAAATCCACTTGGAGACTGCTGACAGGCCATTTTAATGTTAATCACATGCTTACAACCTTTGTTGTATGAAGGACTTAATTTACCAGCACTTCAGCAGTAAGCAGCTGAAGAAAAAGGAAATAGGGAAGACAGTAGGGAGTCACTCCCAGGTAAAAAGTTCTACACTTCAGACTTTACTGAAATGGCCACTTTACTGATGCTTACTGATACTATGCCAAGATGTTGCTATTTCCATTTGGGTTTGTCACTGATAAGAGCAAAACCTTGCTCACTCTTTATGGATCTTGTGGCATCAGTGGTGAATTCTAATATTTTAAGCTCATTCAGAACAGACCCAACTCTTTCCCACAAGCAAATTAAAATGTAAATTATCACGAGGGCAGTGGAAAAAGTAAGAGCCAGCCATCTCCTTCATGGAGTTGGGGTTGTAACCAATCAAAGACAACAGAGGAACTTCCCTGAAATTATCTTTCTGTTTAAAATAAGGTAGGTGGGAAAATGTGTCCTTCAGTAAGTGACATTTCTTATTGATGGTGTTAGAACTGTGGGTTTGAGTTCAGGGCTTTGGTGAGCAAAGGGAAAGAAATTTGGTGGATTGGGACGAGGTTTGATCTTTCCTCTTGAAATCACACAATGGGAAAATTTCAGACATTGTGTGAGATTTGTGCACAAACAGTTGCTTCTGAGTGATTTCTGAATCCTTAAGAGGTCTCAGTGATAGAAAGTGTTTGGGATCTCTTTTGTATCCTCTTGTCTCTCTAATGGGCGTTTTGTGGATTTTTCCTGTATGAGCTTTGGATGACAGATTGTCTTCAATTTTAGTGAGACATATTCAGTCCTCTTGACAGTTCCTTGGGGTTTGTTTGGGTTTTTACATAAACATATACATTTTTAAAGCTATGTAGATTAACCAGTTGGGAAAAAAAACAACAACATATCTCTCATCAGAATGAATATAAGTGCACTCTGAAAGAAGTATCACACAAAATGAAGGATGGAGAGATGTGTGCTGACTCTATGCTGACAGCAGTGAAAGTTTGGCAGAGTACGTTGAAACTTCTGTCATTAAAACTATTTTATTGCAGCTGGGAATAACAAGAACTGTGAGAACTGATCATTAGAGACAATAAAAACAACGTTTGTTTTTTTTCTCCAGATAGGTAAATCACATTTTGAGAGGTAATTGATAAGCTAATGCTACAGAGCCAGCTGCAAATAAACCATCCATCCCAAAAATGATATATATACTTTCTTCAGTCACAGTTCTAAGCCTCCATCAAAGATCTAATTTCCTCCCTTTAGCGGGGGAAAATACAAGCCTTTATCAAACAGTAATCCTTTTAACAGAAATGCCAATTAAAGCTACCCTGTTCTTTATGCTAGATGGGTTCTTACCATCTGTCTTGCAGCTCTGTACTGTAAATAAGAAGGAAAATAGAAGGATTCTCAGTTTATTATAGCTTTAACTGTAGAAAACAAAATTCAAGCATTCCCCTGATGTCAACAAATATCTTTCTTGGCACCCAGTGGAAACAGGATTGTACTCCTGCACTTCTGCTTCAGTTAATGACTTTGAGCTTGGTGTGCAGGGTGCAGGGCTGAGAGCTGGAGTCCTGGAACCTGCAATTCAGGGCTGGCAAGACTTTACTGTGGGCAAACAGACCTTTGAAACACCTTTGGCAGATGACACAACAGCCCCTAACAGGAGTGGCAGCAGCTAGAAAAATACGCAATAAAAATTGTGCAGGTGGGGGCTGCAAATTGGGGGTTGGGACTTTAAGTTCCATTCCAACCCAAACCATTCTGTGGTTCCATGAAATGTCCCTTTCCATTGCTGATTAAAGATTCCTTGGAACAAATCAGTAATTTCTCATCAGCTGCATTAAGGCTGTGACTTCTTATTTGGAAATGGGATGTGTTTTTAGACTGCCAAAGCCAGGAGAAATCTTCTGCACTTTCCTAAGAGATTGCAGCATCAGGGCAAGGTCCTGAATCATATTTCAAAGTGAAATCTCTGCCATGCTCTCCTTTCTCTATCATGCCTAGATAGCTGCCTATCCTACTGCTCAAAATCAGGAGATGTGACAACAGAGTTCATCCACACTAATACCAATTTAAAAAAGAAATGAGAGTCACTGCTTCACAAAGCTACAGCCTATTTTCATAAAAGTACCACAAAAAATAATGAAAAGATGCTCAAGTCCTCTTTTCCTTAATGTGTAAGCCTATTTTAAGTATTCCATGACCCCTTTCCTTTGATTTTTTAGCGAGTGATTCATAAGTTTATTTCCATGTCCTGTGGGACTGATATTCTCACAAGCTTTTTCTGTTCTGGCAAAGGCCTGATCAGTTGGCCAAGAGGAAATTGGGCAGAAGAGCTGCGAGCCTCCAAATTTACATAAACTGATTAAAAATGGCATTAAATGTTGTTAAAAGTGGTGTATAGAGGTCTGGTTTCCCTCCTCTCGACGCTGGTTCTGTTTCCTAGGGGCTCTCCTGCTGTCTGGCAGAGCACACGGGGCTGGTCCATGGTGGGTGTGGGGCTGAGTGTGGTGCAGAGGGTTTGGCTTAGGCTGTGACATTTATATTTGATAGATGTCTCCTATGGTGAGTTCAGCAGGTTATTCTGGCAATTTTTTGAACTTTTTATGAATTTGCAAACGTAAGGGCAGGGAATTCAGGGAGCGATTGTATGACAGGTAGAAAACCAAACATTTGCTCATTTCAAGTAAGACAAAATATCTTCTTTACTCAAAATGCCTCCTTTAAACCCTTTTTCAGATCCAGGAACATAGAAAGAATTTGTTGTATCAAGCAGAATGACAAAAAACAAAGCTGGGGGGCTTTTTCCACCTGCATGTCATAAGGCAGACCCCAATGCATTTATTCAGCATTGAATTAATAATGTCCTTATCAGTGTTACAAATATTAACAAAATTACACTTTGTTGGCCCGACTTTTCCTTTTCTCCCAGCTTTGTCTCTGCCAGCCTCATGGTTTTGCAGATTATTACCTTTACTTCAGACACCCCTTGTGCAGACCTAACCATGTGTTCCCACAAATTCTTGGTGGGTCAGCACCTTCTCTGGGACTGGAGCAGCAAAACCTCAACTCCCCTTGGCACTGGGGGAGTGCACCAGGAGCCTTCCTGCCAAACGACTTCCCATCCTTTTAATAACTCCTTTAACTCTCCCATCTCCAGTTTGATGGCTTCTCTTTTACTGCAGAGTGAGCTTTCCTCTTAAAGTTAATGACACCCTTTGGTTTCTAAGTGCGCAGTAAATTGGTGCCAAGGTGTCTTATGACTTTGACTTGTTGAAACATCCACCCCATTCCTTGCACGGCTTCTCTCCTATTAAAGCATCCCTGCCCAGTCACCGACAGTGATGGGGTTTCTGTGTAAGGCTTTTGATTGTGTCATTATTAATTAACAGTTTGCAGTGTTGAGATGTGTTTGCTGCTGTGTGGGCACACGCAGAACTCCAAACACGCGCGCCTAACTCAGACAAAAGTTCTATTAAGGAAAAAGTCATTATATGCATCATGGAGATTACTTTCTCACTGAAAAATTGTAAGAAATAGGAGGAAAAGAGGATAAGTTATTCAACACAAAATGTGAGGTGTTGAAGTAAATGAATTCTGTCTATCAGATAATGCTTTCTTTTCCACCACAGCAGCAGAAATCTTACAATAAGCCTGAGGAATATTATGTGTTTCCCAGACAAAAGCAATCTGAAATATCAGATTCATAATCTGGTAGAATTGTGCTGCCTAGGAAACCTAATGGTGTATAAGGATCAGTGCTATGTGATCCGGGGTAGCAATGGATGATAGGATGTTCTTAAGCCAAAAGACTCCATGAATATGTGTAACTAAAGAAAACCAAACCTGTACTACAATGGTCTCAGGAGAATATAAAGAACTTCAGTTCCCTTTCCAGCAATGTGTAGGGATGCACTGGTCATCCACATAAAATGTGAAACGAAATATCATGGAATGAAAACAACATCAGGGAATGCTTAAACGTGTCTTCCTATGGGAAATTTAAACCCATTCAGAAAAAAAAAATAAAAACAACCAAAAAAAAGCAGATAGCACCTTCCAAGTGCTCTAACTCCCGCAGAGGCCACAAAGGTTTAAATTTCACACGTTCAGGACAATGCTACAGGTGCCAGTTCAGACAAATGAAAACAGAAATTGCAGCTGCTCTGGGGAAGTACCTGCTCTGGTAAGCCATGCTGCTGTCTTGGGCATATCACTTGGCACTCATAAATTATAATAAAAATTCAAATAATACATAGTAATTAATTGGAATAATGTTTTATGTAACAAGGAAACAAAGTAAGTGGCTTTCTTCCATAATGAATATAAATAATACCACACTGAGAGTTTTGTCATTCTTTCTCACTACCCCTTTCTGAACACTTTTCTCTGAATGGTCTACTTGGGCTGTCATTCATGTGGCTTTTGAAGTAAAACAACCCTCCTCATGCAAGCACTCAGGGCAATTACTGAGGCCACTGCTTAAATAGCTCTGCTGGAGTGGCTCCATCTGCAAACGGCATGAGCCCACATAAAATTGTTCACTGTACTTGTAAAGAGAGAGAGAGACACACACAGGAGCATTGCAGATAACCTCAGGGCTTGGCAGTAGGTCTACAACAATTAAACAAAAGATTTTCTGAAGGTGACCCTGTGGGTGTTCATTCCTTGCTCCTGTCAACAGTGGACCATGATGACAAGGCGGGCAGAAGGTGGTAATGAGACAGTTTGATTGATCAGTGAATGTCAAATTAATTCAGCTGGAAGCTTGCCAGAGCAAAACACAAAACTGCTCGGTGGAATAAATAGAAGAGTTTTGATACTTTGGCAAGAACAATGCCCTGAAACCATCAAAAAGATGTCTCAGGCAAGAAAAGTTAAAAAATGAATTCCGTAATGAATTATTTGTCATTCAAAACAAATTCGGTTCTACAACGGAAGATAAAAACGAGAAGCAAATCTTAGCAGGTTTGCCAAAAGGAGAAGCAACATCTTAGAAAAATGTTAGTGGGACAGATGACGAATATTCATTTATCTTTAGGCAATCTGAAAATTCAGCCTTTTAGATTAAAATCAAAGCAACCAGTCTGGAGTATTCAGTAATTTAAAACATAAGGGAAAAGGGCCCTTTTTTCACGGTGTTTTATATGTACAGGCACGTATCATTTTACAGAGCTTCTTCAGAACCAATCTTGAAAAGATTGGTCTATTAAATATATTTATTTGGATTTGATTGCAACCATTTATGAAATGTTTATGGTATATACACAGAGGGGGTACCGTGGCTTGTTGAGCCAGTGGCAAAGCCTCCCTGACTTCACAAGGTGCTGCTACATTTGCAAGTGTGCCTCCTGAACTCAGATTTATAACTGATAATTAAATATAGTGTCTTTTTTCCAACTTAGTTCAACCCATTTTACTCCTATTAGCACAAAAACCATATTCACCTCCTTAACAATACTCTTGCATGAGGAAAGGTCTCCACAAAACTTGTGCCTCCAAAGAGCTGGTTGCTGCTGTAAGGCAGCTCCCTTCCCAGTGTGGCTGCACGTCCAGAAAACCTTCTTGCTCATGAATGTTGCTTGTGTTGGACATAATGGGGCTGGGAGGGAGAGAGGGAGGCAGTGGTGGGGTTATGGAGAGATCAGGGCAAGGGGCAGGAAAACCTTCAGCACAGCCCTATCAGCTGCAGCATCCCACGTGGCCTGCTTTTCCCCAGAGCTGTTCCCCAGGGATCCCCACGCTTCTGTCAGGTGCTGTCTTTACAACCAATTTCCTTAAACCAAAAAGCTGGCCCAGTAAATGTGAAGTCTGCACAGTAGTTATGACAGCACAGCGTTGTATCAGCTGCTGGCAGCCCGTAATTACATAGCTGCACACTGTTAAATGTTCTTTTTCACAACATAAGTGGCATTGTCCTATTTAGACTGCATAGGTACTTAGAGCAGGTACTTTTTGATGTGAACTCATCCTGGAGTGGGAACTTGCTGCAGTTTCCCACAGCTTTGGTACTTATGCTGCAAGTGCAAGGCAGCATAGAAAGATTTCTAACTGGGCTTCATTATCAGCCCTTTATGCATCTGCTGCTCTGCTGAAGGTAGAAGAATTTTCCTTCCAAGTGTAATGCTGATGTTGAGAGCACAGAGAGAGCTCATATAACTCGGGTTAGTTCAATTGCTCAGTGTCTCCTGGGAATTTTCATGCCATCACACTTGTAAATTAATTTCCTTTGGCTGTTCTGTGCTCCACTTCTGTTAATTTTCTATGAATATTTCTACAATATGGTTTTATCAATTAGATTATACTCATAGAATGACTGTTTCTAGACTAAGATATATTTGCAAGGTCGACTCTGGTACTTGCTCATGTACTTATTCTGAAATCATGAAGTTCTCTGGCACTGTGTGTAAGAAATTCTTGTGTTTAAAAATGAACACTAAAAGCAGTGCAGATTAGTGAGAAATGTTGCTCCAGTGTTAGGAGAGTCTCAGGGCTCCAGATGTATCTGCTGAACACCAGGAAAGGCTGATGGTAAAGCTCTTTGTGCAACAGCTCCAGCACCTTCAGTGGATATACCATAAATCATGTATCTAGAGGAATAAAAGTAAATTCCTCAAGGTAAGTTTACTTCGAGTGGCCAAACCTGGAATTTTGGCACTGCAAAGGCTCAAAAACTGCAGGCTCATTCTGCACAGTGCACAAGGAGCAAGAGGAGAGCAGTGGTGGGACAAGGTCCTGTGGATTCCCCCCACAGGCACCACTCACAAATCCACTGGTGTTATTCTGTCACAACAGCAGGAGTGCTGTGAGCACATCTGGGCGCTGTGGCACAGACTGGAGGGTGGAGAGGAGCAAGGCATGGGAGTTTAGCCACCAGCTTCAGTGGAAAACAGATTGAGGTGGTGTCTTTTTATGCATTTATCTGCAGTGATTAATTTTTCAGGGAGTCAGGGCAGCCAGCTGCCACTGAGCTATGTGCTCTGGGCTCCAAGTGTTCGATAACTTCCCAGCTGGAGAAGCCTTTGTCCCCACCTCATCTCTTTTCTGGTCGTTCCCATTATCACTTGATAAATATCTCATGACCTGATGCTCTGTTTTACCCAGACCTGCACCTCAGAGACCTCCCTGCAACTTCTGCCGTCCCAAACCCAAGAATGTAATGCATCAATAAAAAAAAATAATGACTCGATGTGACATGAAGTGAGACCTGTAATACTCTTGGTATTGTGTGTTAGACACATTGCAAACCTTCACACACTGCAGGGTTTAATGGCTTGCTACAATTCTACTGAAAACTTTACTTTTTTCATCTGAGTAGAAATTTGTCATATATTGTGGAATAATAAGTCAGTCTGATAGAAGACAGAGGCTCTTGATGTGATCTGTATAATTATACCATGCCTATTACATTATCTACTCATTGTTTCTGCAGCTGTAAGAGTATCAGAACTACCTGCTATTGGTGAAAACTCCTGGGGTTTTGATAGTGGTCAGCACACCCTGTTAGGGAAGTGGAATAACTCAGGGGTAAAAAACTACCATGCAAAAATTCAGGCAGCCCCAAGTAGGATCCTGGTCTCTGATGGGCTGAACCACCTTCTAGAAACGCCAGTTTCTTTCCACCATGAGGGGAAGCTCAGGAGTCATTTGGGTGCCTGAACAAAGTGCTTAAACAATGCATCCTCTGCAAAGGGCCAAAATTATCCCTAGAGCTGCACAGCCTGTCTTTCCTCCAGGAGCAGATATTTGTACATTGACAAATCTCACTTGACTCAATCTTGGCACTGGAACCCTCTCTTGATTTCAGAGATGCAGATTCCTACATGTACAGGGAAAAGCACAATACCACAGTTGAACTTCCAAGAATTTCTGCAGAAAAGAGATCACGGAGAGATTTGGGTCTTTTAACTCTCAAGGCACGAAAACCTGCTGCTTTTCAAAGTAGTAATTGTTTTGGTCTGAGTTTGCACCTCCTGCAGTCTGTCATCAAATGCAATGGGAAGGATCTCAGCCTACCCACTGCCTAGAAATTCCACCTATTCTTTCTTGGAATAAAAATAAGTATGATTCTCTCCACTGTGATAGTGCTATTTTACTCTCCAGTTCATTTACAGTAATATCCTCCCCTAATATTTATTGTACGTGTTGAAAATTTTCACTTGATCTTCATTTCCAGATAATGTCCTTATGCTCATGTGATAATATTTTGATTTTCCAGCTGATGTACGTTTCTCAGTAATGCAGCACTTGAATGCATAGCCATGGCTCTGAACTTTGAAGAGGTATCATAGGACTGGAATGAACCTGAAAGTTGCTTTAAAAGCCTCTCTTATCTTAAAACACTTCATGCAAAAAATCAAGTGCAAAGCCTTCCATTGATTAAAGATTATTTAGCATGTTTGAATAGCTATCCAAAGAAACCACATATCTAAAATTTAGTCACATTTCTGTAAGCCTGTGCTGGTGTTTCTGACGTGATTTTTATTCATATTAAAGGAAGATAAATTATTTTGAATTTTCTCAAGGGAAACAGCAGGTTTTAATGTGGTGAAAGGACAAGCATTTGCTGAGATTTCTGTTGCTGTGTCATTGACGTATCCCACTCTTTCAGTAATTAGCTTGGACGATTTCTTTTCCTGCCACTTGGCATTCCCAAAGCGGATGAGGGAAATCCTGGTGGATTCTGTTTGCAGCAGCTGAGATGACAAAGGTGCTGGGTCACCCCTGAGCACAGCCTTTGGCCTCGTCCCCCACTGTGCCATCAGCAGGGTGGGTGCCTGTCCCTCCCCTCAGCCCCCGGATAATTCAAGTGTCAGCTCCCAGCAGATGGATTTGGAGGTGGAGTGCTCCTCCCTGGGATGTGGCATCTCAGGAGGGTCACCTCTGGGGAGGGAACACCTAAAAAAGACACGGGAGGAAAATGCCACTTTGGGAGGGTTTTGGCACCTTGGGTTTCTAAATTGGCTCTTGGATATGAGGAGAGATTACTGCAGGGAGGTTTTCCCCTTCTTCCAAAAAATCCTTTGCTGCATTTTGCAGTACAAAGCAATTTTTTAAGTGCAGGGAGGGTGAAGGGAGGGAAGCATTAAAGATAAGGATTATATTAAGGGAAGTGGCCAAGTTTGGAGCCACAGCAGCGTGACAAGATTGAGGTAGAAGAGCAGAAACTGATTTTTGATGTGGGATAATTTGACTTAAGACCGTGACTATCACTCCCAATTTTACATATTGTAATGAATGCAGGCAATGCAGCAAGAACAGTTTGGGAGTATCTGATACATGAAAGCATG
Organism: Hylia prasina; assembly: GCA_013397195.1. Lineage (NCBI taxonomy): Eukaryota > Metazoa > Chordata > Aves > Passeriformes > Sylviidae > Hylia > Hylia prasina. Next base: position 1,349,293 of record VYXD01008937.1, on the reverse strand, counting down.
AATATGATATTAGGTGCTTTTAATTGCTGGATTTTTGGTGTCTCAGGCTCTTTTTTAATAATTTCCATTGTTATTCTTTCTTAAGAAACTATAAGGGAGCTCCTTCGCTCTACAGAGCGTGTTGGACGTGGAAATGTAGGAAGCAATTGACTTGTTTCTATACTCGGTGCTAGTAAACGAGTTATTTTGTACAAGAGCAGCTTTCGTAAAGCTTCTCCCTAATTAAGTTCCTTCAAGCACCCTTCTGAGCTCAGTGTATCTTGGCCTAGGTTCAAGATCTGCTCAGTGCAGAGGAGGGGCACCAGGGAACCCATTTCAGGTCTCAGCCACACAAACCCATCTGCTCCTGCCCTGACTTCAGCTGCAGCATCTGAGGGGGCTGCTCCAGGCTGCCCCCAGTTCCTCTGTGGCCTCACAGACTCCCAGCTGGCTGGGAACTGGGAAAATGGAGATTTCTGCCCATTGCACACATTGTTCTCAGCCAGGACCATATTCCATCCAGATGTGGTCTGTTAGTGGCTGGGATGAGTGAGAAGAAACTGCAGCCCTTTAAATATAATCCTTCTTCACCAGGACATCTGTCTCCTCTCTGCTAGTCCCCAACAGCCTAATTTATGTCAGTGGGTACTACTCTCCCCAGAATTCACTACAATTAAGTAGTTACAAATTGTATGAAAATTTAGTCACGATACTGCAAAAGTTTCCTTAGGATATTCTAAAGGAATATTTTCATATGAAGCAGAGAGGAAAAAAGTGGTAGCTTCACTTAATTCAAATGGAGATCCTTGATGTGCTGATGTTCTTGGAAGATTTCTGTCAAAAGCTTAAGTTCAGCTGTAAATAATTCTGTCAAAAAAATATTTGAGCTGCGGTGTTGGGGAGACAAATACTGATCTTGAGACTTCAGGAAGATGTATTTATTGAACAAATGCTTATAGAAATTAGCCACAGGGTAGTTCTAAATAAAGTTGATATCTGCAAATACCACATTAGATTTAAAAAAAAAAAAAAAAAAAAAAAAAAAAAAAAAAAAAAAAAAAGAGAGAGAGAGAATTTGTTGTTCTTACTTGAGTGAAATAAAGTGTGTAGTAGGATGCCCCTTTGCAGCTCATTTGCTGACATTTGAGACACTTAAACACACCTGTGAGGGATTCTGGCCACAAGAAGGGTTGCACTTGAGCAGCTCTGGAAGCAGGGCTGGTGATTTGAAATTTTAAAATTATGAGAAGAAATTCTTCTTGCCGGAGGAGTCAAGGACAAACCTGGAGTTAAAGGGAATTGAATCAGAAATCTTTTGTAAATTATACTCCCAGGCTACTTAAGAAGAAAGTTTCACAGATGTAAGGAAAAAATAAGTCCTTGAGCTTGACGTCCACCATTTCTGAGATAGCTGGTGAGTACTTTCATTGTGACTGTGTTTATGTTTTTATGACTTCTGAGGAGCTTCAAATCTTTGATCTCGTTCAACAAAATGTAATCACAACAGCAGCACTGAGGAAGGTGCAGGACAGATGTAAGGAGCTTTGTCAGGTGTGGTGGCTCTGCTGGAGGGGGTCCCTGCACAGGCTGCACAAAAAGCAGCTTTGGGAGCAGGGGAACTTCCAAACAAACATCTCCTTCTGAGCTCAGGAAACCTGCCTTTGGATAGGGCTCCCAGGTCTCTTGATAGAATTCCCCAACATACTCAAGAAGAAACATGCAGGTTTCTGATGGAGTTTATTTTGTCTCTAAATGTTGACAGATTATCCTTGCCAGAGACATCTCACACCTGAGCATGGGGAAAAAAACACACGTCAAAATGGTCTTTGTCTCTTTTTCCTTTTTTTTTCCTTTTTTTTTTAATAATCTTAAATAAAATAAATTAAGGGTATTTACCATAAAATAAATCACTAGGAAAAGAAGCTTTCAGTGCCACAGTACCCAGTTCTCTACCATTGATATTCATAGAATGATACTCAACTCTAAAACACAAATGTTAATGAAAAACAGGATCTTAATAAAAGCAGCCTTTTCATATTTAGGTTGTCTTTTGTTTGGTTTTTTTTCTTCAAGTTGCAGAGTTATTGCTTCGCAAAAGCCATTAAAAAGCTCCTGTAACTGCACTCTCTGTTGGAGAACGATGTCATGTCTAAAAATGTTGTCACCTTCAAAATACTGTGAAAGTCAGGGCCAAGTTATTTTAATCAGGCAGTGCTGGAAGTTGTGGGCAGAATCATAATGGGAAAAGCAACATTTACCTTTATATGGCCGATGCAGTAATCCTGGCTTCTCTGGGGAGTCGCTCAGAATTATGTGGATGGTGAGATTAGTGTATTACTAAAGCATTTGACAGCAACAACAGCTACTGGGTTGGCTCTCTAATGCATTAATAATACTTAACATTTCCTAGTTGTAAAGCCCCTTTTTTACAGGTGCCTTCCTCACAGCAACCAGCTCCAGCTGGCTTGAGAGGTGGAGGAATAGGAAAGTTTTCTTAGGAAAGTGATTGATTGAGGTGAGGTTGGGGCTCCTGGGGGAAGCAAAGGAGGCTGCCAGGTTCATGCTTTGGAAAATGCCACTGAACCACAGTGTGATTTTTATAAAAGAAGAGACCTTCTTGTTTGGGAGAGATGTGACACTCTGCAGGAAGAACCTGATGGTGATTCTCAGGTGAAAGGTTAATAAGGGAGTCATTTTGTAGCCAACATAAAATTCAGCTTGCATTGATGGCTTTTCCATTTGGAAAGCTTTTTTTTTTTTTCCCCTCCAGGGGAAATCACAATAGGTGAGAGCTGGAATAAAGGAGATTTCTTGCCCATTCTCCTCCAACTGACCCCAGGCCTCACAATTTATGCCTTGTGCTGCTTTCTCTTATTTGCTTTATTTGCTGCCCCCACCAGCTCTGATGCCAATTGTTAAACTGCTTCCCACTGGGACTTTTCACAGACTTTGCTTTAGAGTTGCACCATCTCACTCATGGAGGTTCTGCTCCAGATTCCCTTCACTTACTTATTTATGCATAAAAGCTTCTTTTCAGCAAAAGCAGAGACCTGAGCAGGAGGTTCTGTGGCATGGGCAGCATTTCCCCCAAGAGCAGGGTTGGGTGTTGCAGGGGGAGCTCTGCTCAGGCTGGGGGTTGTTTGCAGTGCTCCATTAACACATTTTAACCCATCCCAAGCCTTGTTTGCCTGTCTGCTCCTAACAGAGCCCCAAAGAGCATCCTGTACTGGCCCAGCCTTGGTAACTGGCCTGGCTAGCTTGGCCCCTGCCTCCCAAGCCAAGGCTGAACAGGCCGTCGTAGTCCTCTCAATTCACTTTTTGGGAGAGCTGAAGTTTACCTATTCTGCCTGGTTGATTTGCTAACAAGGCTCAGCTGCCTTCTCTGGGCCTTGACAGGCTGGAGAAGGATTTTCAGGGCTTGGATGAGTTCACAGGCTTTAGAACAGCTGCCAGTAGTACCTGAGGGCTTCTGTCAGTGGCTTCATCTCTCCTGTGAGAGCCTTCCTGTGCATGTCCAAAATAAGCACTTTTGTCACTGAAAAGTAGATGAGTGAATGCTCCTTCACCATCCCTTAAACAACCTCTTCCCCTTTCCTTCACTTCTTACAAACCTATCCAAGAACCAGCGTGTGGCAAGGAAAATAATGAACCTGTATGTGCTACTTTACTGCTATTTTCTATCTGCGCATACCATGTCAGATATATTGAAAGGAATGAGATTTGTAACACTGTTATGGTTCTGATAGTTGCCCCTATCTATGGCTAATCTTATTTTTTTTCTCTGAGTTCCCCTGCCCTTTGTTGCACTCTGATTTTTTTTTTTTCTAATGTAATATCAATCTCTAGGAGGCAATATTCTGTCACAATTAGAATTATTAGATGGCACTATTTATACAATGAGGCCAAAGTGACTAGGTAGTTATTTCCTTTTCTTTTTTCCTTTTTTTATTTTTTGTAGTTACAGACCCATTAGAGGAGCCTCATTCACTTGTGGCAGGCAGAGCACACCTTATTAGTGTTTAGTAGGAGAAAATCCTGGCATGAGGCACCAAAGGTTAGTTACAGGTGTATTTTGTGATAGATCTAAAGCTCTCTATTTTAACTCTTGCTCTAAAGTAAAGCTGCTGAACCATGGCTCTGTATTGCAGAACATTAAAATGCAGTGGTAATTACCCTCATTATGAAAACATCTCCTCATATCTCTGGAAATTCTTGCTTGAAAATGTATTAAGGGGGAGCACACCAGTCATGCAGTCCACAACATGTGGGGGTGAAGAGTAGCAGTGCAAAAGTACATTTATGGACAGCAGGGGTGATGAAGGGATGTCCCTCCCTGACTGAACTCTACTGTGAAATTCCATCTGTCAGAAAAGCTCTGATTCAGCACTTTGTCCTCCCTGGAATCAGCACTTGGAGAGTCCCAGTGGTGCCCATTTGCCTTATCCAGGCCTGCTGTAGGACTGACCAGTTAAATGGTGTTTGTGCAGGTCTGTGCTTACCTGGTGCTCCCTCACAAGCTCCCCTTTGGGAGTTCTGAGGTGACAAAGTGAAAGGTGGTTCAGCTGGGCACAGGACTCATTAAAAGTCAGGTTGGTGTTTCCAACCTGGCCACACACAAAAACACTTCTTGTGCCTGGTGTGTAACCCACAGGATTTGGTTTGAAGAGCTGTAGTAACCTGGAGACAGAAGAGGGAAGCCTTAATTACAAATAAAACAAGCAGGTTTTCAGCCACCCTGTACCTGGTGGGATGCAGGAGAGGCCTTGCAGTAAGAAAACTCCTTGATCTCCTGAGTTTCCACTACAGCCACCTCCTAGAAAAGCTGTTTTATTGAGTGAGAGAACAAAAATAGGGTCCATCTCCCCATCCTGAGCAGGGGTGGTGTGTTCTGCAGTTTGCTTCTTAGCAGGGGACAGCAGCTTGAGAGGGATCAACATCTGATCCTTACAACGCTGTGGAAAACTTTGCTGACATTTCTAAGCCTTGCAGTTTGCTGCTCATTTGGAGCCTCCAGGAGCTGTATGAGCTGAAAACCAGCCAGCTGGGTAATCGAGGTAATTAAAAGAGATGTAAACTTTCAAAGTAGCTGACACTTAGTCATTACACTGAGCTGTCATGCTTGACTGAGCTAACGTTAATTCCGATATCCCATTATATCTTGCTGATATCAGTTTAAAAGATAGCTGCTGTGTTTCTTCAGCAACTTGCAGCTACAGTCATAAAAGTATTGATTGCAGTGGGCTTTGACAGATGTGAGATGTATTTAAGAGAAATTGTGCCATAGATATTCTTTTACCTCAACTGCTCAATGCTGTATGGATTCCAGATACATCCTTCTGGATTTCACTGGTAGAGTTCTGTGGAATCTGCCCAAGAGGTGCAAGATTGAAGAAACACCTTCTCCTGGGCTGTATTTTTAGTTTTCTTAGCATAGATCTCTTTGATTTTTGTACCTGAACTACAAAGGTGCTGTGGGATGAGAGAAAAAGCAGATTTTAACCAACTTAGCCATTTTCTTTGAGCTTTCCCCACATGCTAAGGTACAGACCTCAGCTGAAGTGAAGTTCTTCTAATTGACTTCAGCAGGCTTTGATGGAGGGGCCGAGCACTGAAGTTTTCCTTTCCCTGGGAATTATCTACATATTTAAGAGTTATTTTATCTTGTCTCCTTCCTGGTATCCCACTGATTTCCCAGTAGTGAATTATTATTTTTAATGCCTTGTTAGATTTCTAGAGATACAGAAATCCCAGCCAGTGCAAGCTGCTGGGAGCCATGTGGGAGCTATGGAGAAGTTCTCAGTCACAGGATATAAACGCCATGGAAGTGGCAAGTGGGGTGCTCACAGCAGCCCTGGTTCTCACAGGCGGCTGTAAAAACATGAAGTTTCTGTGTCTAACCCCCAAAAGGATTTTCACTTTCTCTTCATAACTATTCCACCTTTCTTTAACTTGTAAATGAGAATCGGTTTTATTAGGCAATGAATTCCATTTTTTCTCTTCTACATGCAGTCTTGTACCAGTCCACGTGTCCACGCTGAAGCATGAAGAAAATAGTGTCAATTGTTCTGGGATAAGAAAACTGAAGAAAATTTTTCATGTCCTTTTAAAAAAAAGTCACTAAAATCCCAGCAACTTGGAAAACTCAATGTGCTTAATTACTGATATCTCTTTCCTTAAAATCATGGGCTAGCTCTCAGCATGGCAGGAAAAAGAAATCAGGAGCAATCCCCCAAACTTGTATGAGAAGTGAGAATAGCGAAATGAAATAGTAGAAGATTATTTATAGTTTAATTCTCTAGTTTTGGCCAAAAGAATTGTGACCCTGTGGACTCTCCTGGAGACAGGCATTATGAAAAAAAGACATTTTTCAGCTCTATCTGAAGATTCCAAAGCTGTCATCAGATCAATGTATGCCTTAGAGTGGAGCTTGCAAAAATCATTCCTCAGCTAATATTCTCAAGGACAAGATGTAGTTTGATTTGGCTCTTCCAGGAGATATGCCTGATTGCCTTGGAAAGAAGTATTTTAAAGTGGGGGTGAGGAAGGGTGGTGCAGGGTTTTATTTTTAAAGCGCTTCAAATCACAACATCAGTCAGCCGTGAGGATGGAGACTCTCTTTCTTCCCATAGAAAATTCATCTTGGATCTTCTATTTTATGCCTAATTGGGAATTGTTTTAATGAGTTTATGAAAATCAGCCTGCCCTCCAAAATGGTCCAGAAGTTGGTTTTGTTTGGGTTAGTGTTTCTGTTTGTTGGTATCTACACTGCAGTATAGAGGAATTTTGGATCTTTTTTTGTCAACATTTGCATTTGATTCATATGTAATAAACCCTTAATGCTGTGTAAATGGATAAGCCAACAAATCTTATCAAAAAATGCATGGCAACATGCTGGAGACAACAACCCCATAACTCGGTGCTCCCGTACAGAGGCATTATGAATGCCAACAATTTACTTTTTATTTTCCCTTTTCCCCAAAGCTGATTGACAGAGAAAATGAAAATGGCAAATAAATGTTCGTGCTAGTTTATTTAAAGAGGTGCACAGGCTTTTTCTGTGCATCCCACAAGTTATTTAATGAGATTTGTGCACAGGGCTCCCACACAGTGCTTACCCCCCAATGGGGAAATACACACATTACATGGCCACTTCTAAATGCAGGAGCCTGAGAGGCTCAGTGCCTATTTATTCAGTCAACAGTGCCACTATTACTATGGAAGGAAGGGATCTCACATTTTGAAAATCCAAAGTTTTCTCTCCCACCCCCACCATGGCAACAGTAGCTCCCATGAATCACAAGCAAATAATTACTGATGGAGGAGTGCCCGCTTTTAAACCCCTCAGGAAAATGGTTTCAGGGATGGTTTTGCTCAGGAGACCCCACAAACATCACTAAAGTAACAGACAGACATTGCAGAGTCTTCCTTCTTTCAGCCTGGTTGGAGATGTGGTCAGAAGGCAAATTCAGGTGTGCTCATGGTTAATTTCATCCACAAAATAAAGCATGAAAAGGCTCTCACCTGCCCCGTGCTTGGCTCAGAAAGGGAAGAGATTTTGTGAATTTAAAGTGCTTTACAGAATAACCCTTGTGGATGAAACTGAACCAGGGACAGGTTTTGAACGCACCATAAATGGCTGCTGAGAGTGGAAGAGCTGTTCTCAGGGCAGGTGTACCCATTTTTATTTCTAGATTTATTACCCTGAGCACTTCTGCTGGTCCCTTCATTTGCTTTGCTCTTCCAGCTGCTAATAGGGATTTTTTTGGTGTTTGGTTTTGGTTGGGTTTTTTTTCCCCCATTAATGGGAGCAAGCCATTTTTCTCCAATTGTTCCCTCTCAAAAGGTGAAATGGAAAATGTTTCATAACTGGAGTGTCTGAAAGCTGCATCCAGTGTGCACAGCTGAACAGCAGCACAGGGGATCAGAATGAGCAGGTCCTGGGTAGAAATCCTGTTAATCAGTTGAGATATTGGTGGACTGTTTTACAGGGACTGGGAAAGCCAAATTAAAATATAGGAAAGGTATATGCAAAAGTAAAGGAAAGAATGGGAGAAAAATCCTTTCTCTTCTCTTCATATGTGTCAGTATAAAGCCTACACTGGCACAAATCAACATTGATTTTTCCATCTCTACTCTGAAGTGGATTTTGTCTGCCTTTTGGTAAGATGTGGAAATTCCTAATTGCTCTGGGGTGTAAATTAGCATGGAGTGTCGTGAGAAAAATGAAACACATGTTTTTAATGGCTTTGTTTCCTATAGGTATTGGAATTTACTTGGAATCTTATTCATTTCACTTAGTAAAACTTTGAAATGTGTTCTATTCTGGTAAATCTGTGTATCAAGCACATCCATGGAAATGAGCTGGTTTCACCTCCAATCCTAACTTTGTCAAATTAGGTCAGGATGTGGTTTCCTGAGTCCCTGGAGTTGTGTTTTTGTCCCTCTGTCACCGGGCATGTCCCAGGCATGTGCTCACAGTACTGTCCATCCTACTGTTGTACTAGTTAAAGAAAAAATTAACCTGGCATCCAGCTCAAAAATGTCAAAGATACTGAGAAGAAGAAAATTTGCCACTTGGCAAGGCATGTTTTTACAGCCATTTTTCCAAGTGCATCTTCAACTTATTGGTTTAAAGGATATTTGTCCTCCAGATCCCAGTGCTTCATCATTTGGCAGAAAGGAGAAAAACAGGCGTATAAAACTGGGTACTTTGAACAACGACACAGTCAACTCTAAAAAACACAGCCTTAGAGACATGGGAATCTTTCATGTGGTGTGCCAGGCAGTGATCCTGGGCTGATGGTTGTAATTGTTTATCACTCTTTAGTGTGATCGATGCCGGCATTAACCACAGCGCTCCCTTTCAATGCCATTGATTGGAGCTGCTCCCACTGACAGTCCCTCCCTGCACAGCACAGCTCCAGCTACATATTAACATGACTTCTGAATGGCTGGGGAGATTTAGGCTCAAAGGATGCTATTCTTCACTGATTTACAGCCCTTGCAGTGCTCCCGAGGCTACGTGGAATGTAAATCAATGGAGGAGCTGGCCTAGGTGATGAACTGTTCCATTAGAGAGGAACATTTCCATTTTGGTGTATTTACAGTATAATGCACTTAGACCCTCGGCTGTTACCTCTAAAGCAAAGTAGGGGTGCAGCATTGGGAATAAAAAATAAAAAACCCTATTTGTTCTTTGAACACACTCACTTAGAGTCATTACTTGCCTTTTTCCTAGTGATGGAGTCAGCACAAAAGCACAAGCCTTAGAAAAGCAGTTCTGGCAGATTCCCTGCAGTTTGACCTGAGTTCACTGCGTGTACCTTGGGTGGATACACTGCACTCTCTCACCTGTAGGTTATTGCCTCAGGCACACGTGCCTTAACTTGGCAGGTCACTGCCAGGGGTGAGCTCTGAACCCTCCTGCTCAGATTCCTGCCATCCTCCAGCAGAAAGGTCCTGAGACAGACCAAGGACCAGTTTGCTCTGAGCAATTTCAGCCTGTGCTTGGGCCAAGTGCTCTCAGCAGAGCTGTCCAGTGGTAGGAGCTTGCAAGCAGCTGGTTCATGGCAGTCAGCCCGTGACACAGGCACCAGGACAGGAGTTTGATGGCTGAGGATGGCCCAAGCTGCTTTATCTGCTCTGATCTGGGAGCAGATTCAAGCTTTGTTCCCCCTGAGATCACAAAGCAGAGTTACATTCTGGAAGCTTAAAAATTTATTCCATGGTATTTATTTTTATTTCCTTTGACAATGAGTATAAATATGATAGTAACTTCCATATCAAAAAGAAACTGCCATTACACTCTCCCTCGAGCCCTCCCCATTAATCAAGCTGAGGGAATAGATGGTAATGGCTCAGTTGTTTATTGACAACCATTGGGTTTCTCCTCACCCAATTCATGATGCTTGTCTGGATTAGTGTTGGAGTCTACCAAATAATCTATTAGCACTTGAGACTATTGACAAACCTCCTTGAAACACTTTGAAATTGTTTTTGTGGAAGTCAGCTTGGAAAAAAACTTGGAGAAAACAAGTGCTCCCCTCCAAAACCTCCCCAGCCCCACTCAATACATTCGGGGTTTGTGCACTGGACAAATCAAAACAATCAGAATAATGTTGTGGTGTCACCAGCTGCAAAATAGGTTTGTGCCAGCATGGCCCTGCCAGGACCTTGGTTTGTACAGCCTGCATTGGTAGGATGCCATTCTTTCCCACATGCCAACAGAGTTTTCAATTGGCCTGCAGGTGACTCTCACCCAAAATGTCACATCCCCTCCCTGAGTGCAGATATCAGAACTTGTAGTAGGGGGAAAATGGCTGAGATTTTGTTGCTGCTATTGCCACCATTCTTAGAACAAATACTGAGATGTACACTCGCCCACACCACGGGTGCTGATGTAATCATGATTCCTATTTATCGTCTGCCTCTTCAAAACTGCTCCATGCCAAAGTTACAGCCATGGTACGCAGTGGCCTAGAGCATGAAAAAGCAGCAATCCTACATCAAATGAGTTTTGTTTCGGTTTTTCTTTCCTTTGTTTTCTCACCTCCTCAATCACTAATCACAGGCGCAGAGATGAAATCTGCCCATGGCTGTATCTCTAGACTCCCACTGACTTGGAGTGAGATTATACAGTGGGACCTGAAACCAGAGGTTCTGCCTTGGTTTTATTTTTCATTCTGAAGAAGAAAAACTAGACAAGGGACTAGTGAGAGCTCAGAATTGGAAATCTGAGTCCCCAAAGAAATTATTTCTGTTCACCTACACCTTGAAAATAGGTTGTTTTCCTACTTCTTTGTGTTGATGTCTCAGACGCTAATTGCCTAATTAACAAGCTGACATGATCTCCACTGCTGAATAACTGAGCAAATTAGGATAGTGCTACATGTGTGTTACTTGAAGGACATGCTTCAGCTGGGATTTCCTTGAGCATCACGTTCCTGTGGAAACCTAATGAAACTGCTTTGCATTAAGTGCTTGTGATGATGTCTCTGACCTTTTGTGCTTCCTCTCCATTCTTGGAAAAAGCACCTGCATTTTGGGGCCAACTTGCTATGCATGTAAATCACCATAACTGGTGAAATGACTTTTTCTGGATTTGACAGAGAGCACTAAGTATTGTGCTTTTGTTCCCCACGCTGCTGAATATGAGCAGGCTAACTATACATACTGTGAGAGCTGTTGTATCACACTGTTAAAACCTAAGGAGCTTTTTATTGGACTTTCATGCTAAACAACTTCAAAGATACCACCTGGTGTTTTTATATAAATTATAAATGTTTTAAAAATACTTCAGGAAAAACACTTTAATAGCACAGTTGCCCACTGCAGTGTCTCATGCTATGTAAACTTTTGGTTATGGCTATTTAGCCCTTCCCCCACCAATGACAGTCTGCTACATGGGATTCAAACTGTTTATTCAGCTTGAATTAAAGGTTTCTTTAGATATTTGGTCTTGGAGCATTCATTCTTGTTTTTGTAGGTTTGGTGGGAAACACCCACAAATATGATTTTTGCTACAGTCCCCCAGATAGCAATTGTGAAACATGGCATAAAGAGCATCACAAAATAAAACCACTGAGGCTTCAGAGAGGAACACAGACTTCCATGAGTTTGATCTCGTTCAGCTTTACTGGGAGCCGTGGAACTCTCATCTCTGGTATTCAGAACTGCAGGAGTACCAGGGGGGAAGCCCTGCAGCAGATCTGTAGGGTCAGTTCTGGGTGATGTGTGCAGGGCAGATCAAGCATGATGCTCTCCTGTGTGAGAGGCTGAGTGGGGCCAGTGTTGGCTCAGTGTTGTCCCCCTTAAACAGGGCTGAAGTGCTGCTATGGGGAAAAAAATTCTTGCCTTTTAAACTTGATTATTTTACCTAGGCAACCTTTTTTCCTGTGCTTTTCTGCTCTCCTCATTAGTGTTGACTTCAGGATGTTCCCTTTTACCCCTTTTAATGAATGCATGATCTTTGATACAAAAGTGTTCACATGTTCTGGGGCTGGGTCTATAGACTTGACTGCAGTTAGTAATAGAGCATCAGCTTGGCAGTAGGATGCTGTGATCCATCATTTCCAACGTGGTCCAGAGCCTCTGGGTGGAACTTGGCTGCTGGTGGAGCTGGATTGTTTCTGTGTGGTGGTGAGGTCACTGGTGAGCCGTGATGAAACTGGAAAACAGAGAAAAGCTTCCTCCCAAATATTTGCATAACACTGGCCAAGTTGGTCCTGTGAATTTCAACAGTAGAGGAGACCTGCAAGGTAGCTGGGTGTTTGATTCTAAGCAAGGTTTTTTCCTAGAATAGGCATTTATTTGCTGTGCATAACTCCTGTGACCATCAGCTGTGCGTGGGCTTACAGTACACTGCAGATCAAAGTATTATTTCTGCTGGCCTTGAAACTGCTGCCTGCAGTGAGATAATATCTGCAAATGATGCATTGTAACTGTTGACACAGGAAAACTGTTTTGCAATCTAGTACAGCAAAAATAAATTAAAAAAAGCAATTGGAGAACTTGCAAATGTAACAATCCTGCAAATATTATTTCTCTCTGCCTTCCTATTTATTCATACATTTGTAAATGCCAAAATGTCTTTTACCTGCCCTTTCTCAAGGGCAGATCCCTAGTGCCATAGTAATTGAAAATTAAGAATTTACAGTATCGTAATTAAATTCTACCCTTTGAACTCGTGTGGACTCTAGCTGCATATTAACAACTTCCCACGCAGATCATGAGTGGCAAGAAGTATTTTGATCACCAACTGCTGCAAGATAACATAACAAGCTCTGACAGCTCCCTAATTACCAAACTACCCACTAGTTAAAAACTCTTTCATACTATAGCAATTCTCTTCCTTGCACATAAGTCAAAAGGTATAACTAATTTGTCCTTTAATTGATATCTATATTGCTGTTTAAATAAAGGGCACATTCTCCCCCAATATGCTTAAATATTAATTTGTCATCTATGAACTGAATTTGGGAAATAATTGGAATGACTAAGATTTTTCATTGATTTTTACCAACTTTACCAGGAAACATTTACATCTTATTTGACCATTAGTCATGTTTAGTGATTGGCAAATCACGTACAGTGATCCTGAGCAAAGCTGAAGTTCCAACGCTTCTGTACACGTAAAAGATTCCCACCAGTCCAAGTCCCAGTGCTTGTGGCTGGGTACAAAACAATAAAGAATTAAGTCTTAAAAAAGGTTGCAGTGTGGGCAGACCTGGCACTTGGACAACAGCAGAGGGAACCAAGTCGTGCTTGCAGCACAACACCCCCTTCCTTGTCCATAAAATCCTCAGGGTTGTGCTGGATATGCTCATTAAAACAACTTCCCCACACCAAGGAGGGGGAGATGGCTCTGCTGGCTCAGCTACCCCAGACCCCACCAAAACTGGCCCCTGCCCAGCACCCAGTGCCATGTCCCTGCTTTTCCCGTTGCTGGCTATAATTTAGGGGAGAGTGGAAAAAAAAGAAGAGGTTCTGGTGGCTTGCCAGTTTGGAAGGAAGAGTGGGAAGGTGATATGGAAGCTGCTGTAGCTGCATTTTCAGCACAGACAAGAAGAGCGAAATCTGGGTGGGTCTGAAGGTGGGAGAGGGTAGAAGTCTCTACCCTCCTGCGATGTTCTGCTCCTAGGAGCGCCGTTCTTTCCAGAGGGACGAGGACATGTGGCAGATGCTGGCGGGGGTGCTGCGCAGCCCCTCTGGAGGAGGCGGCTCCCGGGGATGCGCTGCCCGGGGCGCTGCCGGGGGAACGCGCATCCCTCCGGGGCTGGTGACGGGAGCGCCGCGGGTTCCTGAGCAGCTCCTGTCTCCTGAGCCTCTCGTGATTGAACTCTCGCCTTAAACTGCAGCCAGAGGAGGTGGGAGACCACTAATGAGGCTGGTTTTGGGACATTCCTCATGCTGTGTAAATACCCCTCAGGGAATGTGCCGTAGGCAAAGGTTTCGTTTCTGCTTTTCTCTTTTGTTCAATGCCTGGCATGAATTTAATAGGAATGCTGCCTTGGGTGCATGTAAATACAATGGGATGTTTTGATGTTGATGACTAAGATTCCCTACGTTATTTAGGTACCTAAAAATGCAGGCAAGTGCTTCTGAGAGCATCACTCTGTGCCTCACTCCATCAAGGCTCCGGCAAGAGCAGAGGTTCAAATGAACCCACAAGTACTGGCTGTACCTTAGGTTGCCACTCCATCCTTCCCCTCTGCCTTTCATGATGCACGAAACAGAATCAATTTCTTACATGAACCTTCTCCCCTCAACAATACCACGTCCTTTGCATGCATTCCTTTAATGATCACCACTGAAGTCAAACTGCTTGCTTCACTCACTCGGTGAATGCCACAACAAATCTATGCTCTTACAGCACACAAGCAAATCTGAGGCCTCTGAAGAACAAAAGAGGGCTCAAAAATGTTTTTCAAAACTTCTTTTTTCATGCTTCAGGTTTTTTTAATGGCAGGGCGGAACATTATTTATCTAGCTAAGAACAGCCTCTCCATAGCAGAAAAATAACAAGTTACCCAGAACGAGAATATGGTGACCTGAGCACAAGTTACTCAAGAGAATCATTAGTTAAAACTTTAAATTATTTGAGCAATCATTTTTTTCTTTGTGAGGAATTTCTGGGTCATGCTTTTAATTCTGGCCAAAGCAGAGTCACCTCAGTGAGGAAAAATGTCATTGATAAGAACGCCTGATGAGACAAAAAAAAAAAAAAGACAGTGTGGCTCTGTCATTAAAATATTTTTAACAAGCTGCCTTGCTAGTAAAAAACACCTTTGTTCTCTTGCTTTTCCACTGGAAAGAGAAAGAAAATATCAGTTCAATGTAACAGGAGGAGAATCGTTGGCAGTCTGAGAGGTTTTGGTAAACATTCACTTTGTGCCAGGTGTGCCAGATTCATTTATGAGTGAGTCAAATGTCAAAATATAAACCTAACGTAGATGACACTGTGGAGAGGAAAAAGGGGATGGTCACTCAAGTGACAGACCAGTATGTGCATATTCTGGGATGGATATTATCCAAAATGAAAGTGAATATAGATTTACTCCTTACTGATCTGTACAACATGTTGTGTGTGATGTATGTAGGGAGCAGTCCACTGATCTGACTACAGAAAATCCAGTGACAGTCACCTCCATGCCTCCCAAAGGAAGGAATATTTCTATATAGTTCAGAGCAGAAAATTTATATTCATGTGGTTTTCCCTCTGTTTCTGTGTTTGCTTTGGGCCCAGTCAAAGTCTCTTTCCTTCTGTGTGCCCCTGTGGATGGTGTGAAACTCCTTGTGTGGAAAGCCTCAATGCCTTTGTGGGGTGACCAGCTGGTCATGGCCCATCAGAGTGACTCTCATCAGAAGCAGGAGGAGGGAGGGAGGTGAGCAGATACCACAGGTTTAATGAAAAACCAATTCTCTCTGCTTCTCTGGCTACAATCACCTGGCTTTTTGTATCGACTGCTGAAATGTTCTGTAATTGTGTAAGAGGGACCTCTAGACAGAAATCTATTTTTTGTTCCTCCTCTCCTTTGTATTAAGTGAGCTCTTCTGTAATGTTACTTTTTATAGCCTATAATCATGGTAATTATGTTTTGTTGAATCTTTCACAGTAGTCTAACATTTAGTAACGTTTATCTCACTGTGCTGGGACTGGAAATCTTCCCTGCCATCAGATGCTAATTCTGTTATATTGTTGTGGCAATATGGGAGCTAAGCCTAAGTGCAGTTGTTACTTGTTACTGTTGTTACCTTTGGCAAATTACTTTGGTTATTACGAGTAGCTGCATTTGGAAGGTCAGTATTAAGCAAACCATGAAGAGGATAAGAGCAATAGAGGCATTTAAATATCCATGTAAAACACAGAGTTGCTGCATTGGTCAGCATCCAGCAATCAACAGGCTTTGCTTTTTCAGCATTGTGCCCATTGAAATGATTATTTTTTGTTGAAGGTCCTCTCGTGTGCTTTTTCAACAGAATGTACGTGCATCCAAAGCTAACTCAACCAGAGACATTCTCCTAAATGCTAATATTAGTATAGTCTTGCCAGCTTATTCCTATAAATGCTGGACTAGATAGGATCCTTGTATCATCAGATCAGTGAGAGGAGGTATTTCAAAGGACAGGAGTTTGGAGAATTAACACTGTGGTTTCTGTCACATACTCTGGAAAAGGGAAATGCTCATCCCTTTTTCTCCCTGTCATTTGCTCCCCTGCTCTCCCACTTTATGACTGGTATTGCTCTCTGTGCTGTACACAACCATAAACTCAATTGAGGCACTTCAAGACAACAGCAGAACTTACACCAACTGCTTATTTCTCATTGTGTTTCTCCAGCCTGGCCTGCTGTCATCACTCCAAGGCAATATCCTCAGCTGGCAAAAACCAGCTGTAGTATGTAAGCTTGTGTCACTCAGGATGCACCCTGTAATAAAGGCACTTTTATGAAATGTCTGTCAGGCTGTCAGGTGCTTGAGGTGGTTGCTCAGAAGCCACAGACCCTGGAGTGTCAGTGGGGCAGATACAATCCCCCCCAGACCATGTACCACAGCCCAGTAAGTCACAACGTGGATCTTAGTGGGTTTGTGCTCGTCTCAGGCTGCACTAGGCTCCAATAAGACTGATCAAATGGCTTATATTTTGCTAAAAGCATTGTTGCTGCTTCTTTGTGTCCTCCTGGTGCACCCTTTCCTCAGTCATTAGTTGGGAAATGCAGTCACTACAGCCTGTGCCCCGAGGCCAATCCTGTGACACCCCCTGTGCACTTAACAGGGAGAGATTGCTCCAGCAGGAGAGCAAAGCCAGCAGTAATGCTGCTGCCTTAAGGGGGGTGACACAGCAGTGCCTCAGAGCATGATCTCTCCCAGCTTCTCTGGGGTTTGTGTCACAGAACTGGAGGCCCTTTGAACTGGATTTTCTCTATTTCCACGTGGCCACAGCCAGTCGTGGTGCACCCAGGGGGACAGCTCCTCTCAGCCTTGCAGAGTAGGGTCAGCTGGGACTCAGAGCAGCACAAAAACCCACAAGGGGCTGACCTGACCTCTTGTGTCATTGTAAATTACGTTTAAACTGCTGTAAAGGTAAATGGGTGCCCATGAAGGCAGGTGGCTGTGGGTGGCATATGCTGTGTCACGAGTGCTTAAGGGTGAGAACCAGAGAGAAGGGAGTGTCCCATCACCTTCTGCAGCTCCTTCCAGGCATCACTTGGCATCTCTTCACCAGGAGGTGGTTTCTCCTCCAGGTTTTTATGAACTTGTCACCCTCTCTGTGTGGAGACAACACCACTTCTCCTCAGAGGTTTTCATTTTTGACTCAGTGAGAGGGAAAGTGAACTTCATGTTTCCTGTAGCTACTGTGGGGAGCACAAGAACACTGGCAGCAAGGTGATCTTTGGAGTAGAGCTCTAAGGAAACACAGCAGAGTGAGCCCTGAGATGCAGTGTAACCATAACAAATGGTTTTATGTTTTGTTAGGACATTGTTCAGCTGCCGCTGTTGCCTCTGCTTTCAAGGGCCCGATGGTGCTCTGGGATATACAGCTTTCTTTTTCCTAGAATAGTTTCCTTGGCATGAAATGTCCCAGTGCTCTGTTCACCAATAGAATCCCCAGACATCTTTTTTTTAAAAAGAGCAATAATGAGTGCAGCATCTGCTTGCAGAGCTTTGTGCTGCAACAAACTTTTAATATAAGAGAAGTCATTATTGATTTCTAGTGTTATTTAAGTTTCTTTGCCTTCCCACCACTCTGCTCCAGTGCTTCTGACAAGCAATTGGCTGTCAGGTCCTGGAGTAGGAACCACCAAGACAAATCCCATATAGGATTTGAGCATCAGTATAAGGCTTGGGCAAAACTCAGGTTCCTGTGCCTGGAATTGCAGCTCTGAAAGCTCATCCAGCTACCTGCTCTGGGAATGCCTAAACGCTTTGATTTAACAGCATGCCTCAAGTGACTGGATAAAATGTGCCAGCACTTCTGGAAGCAGGATCCCTACTCCAGAGCTCCTACCTTTCCAGAGGCAGGTATCAGATTTATTGTTCTCTCCACCACCCAGCAGCACTGGGCTGCTCTGCCTATGATTTAGTGACCAGGGTTCTCAGCAGAGGTGGGTGATGACAACATCTGGGTCTCTGCTTTGCTGGTTGAAGGTTTCAGCTACAAAACCTCTGTGCAATGGAAAGTTCCAGCACCATCAATTTTAGCCTTTTTTTGGCACTGATGGCTGATTGTTGCCCATGTTCTGGTACAAAGGCTGTGGGGGTGTGTGTTCAGAGAGGGCTCTGGGTGGGATCTTCCCACAGAAAAGTGCTGGGAGCAGGGGATCTGGAGGTGAGGGTTAAGTCTCCCATCTGACCCACATCTGCTGCTGGGTAACTGGACAAAAGCAGTGATTTCAGGTACTCTGGGCTCCAACCATGAGGTGTTTCATGCTCATTTGGAGGCACTGTGTAAGTGTAGGAGTTGTAGCACCAAACTTTACTAGACCTGCTCAAAAATTTATCATATTTTCTTGCATTTTACCTGTCCAAGAATTTTTTTCTCCTTTCATATTTCTTAGTGGTACTCTTAAAAGCATTTTAAAAATGAAAAATATTAGCCACCTATGTATCATTGAAGGACAAATGCAAGCTGTAGCATCAGCTGTAATTGTTCACTTGTGTTTCTTGAAATGCCATTTTTAGCCAGATTTGCACATTTTACAAATGCCTTCCATGCCAAATCATCCATGGAACGTACAAATCATCTCAATTGTTAAATTCATTAACCTAACAAACTGTGGACTAAAAGCCACATTTAAAGCATGCATCCTAAATAGTATTCTCATTATGAGGAATCAGATTAGTCCCTAATCAAATTTGATTTGGAGCTTGGAGCAAAAGGTAATGGAGTATGACCCCGATGCAAAACGAGGGTAGGTGAAGTGAGTGTCTAGCACCACAGTACCTCCACTTTGTTCCAACTAATTCCATCCTTTCTGAGCTCTTCCACAATTTTGTAAACAGATTTGTGCTTGTTTGGCTCCTTACCTCAGCTTCTCACACGCACATGACATCTGCTAAGAAATTTGCAGATATTTGTCCCAGCAGCTTGATGTTTCTGCACATTCAGGTCACTGATGTAACTTTAATAGCATGGACCAATAACAATTATCAAAGTCTATTGTTGTTGTGCCACCAGACTGAGCATTGATGGGACACTGTGGCTTGAGACACAGAACAGGAGAACATTTCTGCTTCAGAAAGTTTGCTGTACAAACAGAAAAGGCAGGACAGGGTAGGACATGCAAACAGAAGGGGGGGAAATGCTGAACAGAGACAAATGTTACAGTCAATTATTTCTCTCCCAGAAAACAGAGGCATGAGGAGACAGGCTTGCAATAGAAAGGAGAGGAAGGACTGAAACAGCCCATAGCATCTTGTGCATTGGGATAGTGGGTTTTTCCTAGGGATTTCCAAGCACATCTGAATGTGGTTCCTTAATGAAGGTTTAGGAAATCATGTTTTCCCCAGTTGCAGTCTTAGGTCTTCTAGTTAATCCATTCCAATGTCTTATTTATTTCATAGTCACTATGTCTCTGAAAAATCAAATCTCTCCTACAACTTTGATAAAGCACCTACATACAAAGGAGAAACAAAGGTTTATATTGAGGTTCTCTTTGGGGTTTTAAATTCTTCCTTTTTGAAAAAACAGACTTTCTTAAAGCTTTGAAACTGTCCCATTCATGCACTGCCATAGGAAATTTAGTTTGCCATTGGCTAATTAAAGGTGTAGCTGTTTATAGGATAAATGAATATCACATCCCAAAGTTGCTTTAGCTCTTTAGTTGTGTATCAATAAGGAGGAATGGACTGCATTTACAAATATGAAAGAAAAATATTTAATAAATAACAATTTTAAAAAATCCTTTTGATGTTCAGAATCCCCACTGTCAGCTCTTTGGAAAGCAGGAGAGAAATACTTGTAAAAGTGTGGTCAAGGACACGAGGTGAGGTTACCACAAAGCAATTTAGCAGATAAGAGTGTGTGTGACAGTGCTGAGGTCACTGCCAGCCTGCTCATGAGCTGCTACCAGGCTGATTTGTGACCAAGTTTTAGACACCTGAGATTTGTGGCTGTCTGTTTGCAGCAGTCAGTGCTTTATCAAGGTCCTTGCAGATTTTCCTGCAGCAGGGCAAAATATGGTCCCTTGTTCTACCAACTCCACTGGCAGTGTAACACCTTCACCCTGAGATTCTAAAACCCTCTCAAGGGGAAAGTGGGTGGGGTTTTATTTGTCACAGCCACCTCAAAGCCACCATCAGCAATCTGGTGCAGACAGGAGTCTTTGGCAATAAATGAGTAAAAAAAATTGTTAGTTAAAATTACAATGATTTTCCATAACTTGCACCTAAAACTGAGATTTCTTTTCCTTTGTTTCACTACAGAATTAAAGGAGTTTTCCATTTGCTTTTCCTCTTTGCAGGTAGTTTCTTTGCTTCAATCTTCCCAAAAATTTTAGAAGATAAAAAAAGCTCCTCAGACCAAACTCTTCAGAGAGACCTAGAAAATTAATGGGATAGCTGGTTCTCTTATTATTCTCCTTTTAAAGCTACAAAAGTTTTAGATTTTCAACTTTTCGGGCCTTTTAAGTAAATTTGTAAGGAGTAAGGAGTTTTGATTCTCACTTCAATAAGGTCTGACTTTCTTCTGCTGGAAGAAAATGGGGTTATGCAATTTGAACTATATCAAACCCTTTCTGCTTGCTGAAATAAAAGACCCTGTTTCTGCCAGTTTAGCACCTGCCCACAGGTAGTCTTTGTGGGGACTTGTAGAGTGATATTTGGTGTCAGCATCTGGGTGAGGGTTTGGCTCCAAGAAATTGCTTTGAATTGAGAACCAGAACATGAGGATGGAAGTATGGCAGGGGTAGGAAATAATACAAAATCTGTGCAAACACAACTTAGTAGCTGCTCTGCAGCTCCTAGTGCAACTCCTGACCAAAACCCAGTTTGCATCTGGAATATCTGATGCAGTTATCACATTTGCCAGAAGAAAGCTCTGTGGGTTTTTTATCCCCAAATCCTGTGTCTTTTCCCATTTAAATATGGTCCTTCCCTCCTAACTCCTCACCCAGCCCATGAGAAACTGCTGTTTCAACACACAGAAATTCATTTTAATTAGTTACCTGTGCTGCAAAGGAGGATGCGCAGCTCCAAATCCCAGCATCAGGGCCTGCAGGAGGGCAGGGCAGGAGGAATAATATGATTTCATAATGAACATTTGGGCTTCAGCACATGCACGAGGCATAAAAACTGCCCCTTCAGGCAGACACAGGGTAATTTGTCATAAAGAAGAGAAAGAACATACTTAAGGCATAATTTGCCTATTCTGTGGGCCCCTTCATGGGAAATATTTTGAAAAATAAAAGTGAAGTCTTCTCTTTCCGTATTTTCCATTTTTGAGGTGTTGAGAGGTTTTTTATTGCTTGCTTTAACTAACTGAACTGCTGCTACCTTTTGGTCATGGCCACTACTTTACTGGACATCTAATAAATTATCTGAAAAAGAGGAGCTAGTTGGGGAGAAAAGAATTTGGGTCAAATCTTATAAATAGCTCCTGATGAAAAAATGTAGGAACAAGAGAGAATTCAAAACCAGTTCATGGGAAATGCCAAAATGTTTCTCTTCAGCATTTTAATGATTCAACTTCTGAACTTTTTGCTTCAAATCAGCATTTTTAGTTTATAAAAAAAATAAAAAGTTCTACATACTAAAAAATGAAACAATACTTTGTTCAGGAGTTAAATAAACCTAAAACATAATAAAATACTCTCTTTTTTTAGGTTAAATGAAGCATTTTAGATTGTGTCTATGCTAACTGCAGAGGTTTTCTTGTTGAAATAGCATATATATTTTGACCTAAACCAATTTCCTTCTCAAGCCCAGAACTGGCTGGGAAACTGAAAAAGCTGTTTTTCCTCTCTCCTCCTCCCTGTTCCAGCATTCTTGAAGTCCTACATTTCTTTGGCAGACTTTTTGAGCGTGGACAGGCTTTCCTGGAAGCAAATCTATTTACCTGTGATTAGAAACCAAATTTCTTCTGCTGAAATATTTTTCACACCTGTTCTTTCTGAGACAGACTTTTCCTGCAAAATGCTTTGCAGAACACTTTCCTTGGACATGCACTCAATGAGCAATTAGTCCATGTGTACTTTTTTAAAGCTTTGCTTATCATGACAAATGTAGGACTTTGATTCCTGTAATACTCTGTGAGCAGTGGAAACATCCTCAGGAGCTGATTTATGAGGACTTGCAAACTACCAAAAGCTGGCACTGCTTAAGCAGGATTGGTGCAGGACCCCTGCAATCACATCCACATCTTTTCCAGCTAGGTTGGCTCCTGGTTGGAAAATGAACCTCTGTAAGATGCTCTCAGGGATGTCCAAACCTATAAAAATATATTGCCACACCGTGGTAATCTCATCTCTCACTCTAGTAGCTCTTTCAATAATGCCAGAAAATACTTCAGGACTGTGAAGAGCAAGGAGCTGGATGAGGAGAGAAGGCAGAATGGAATGGGTTTGCTCAGGACACAGCTGTTCAAGTGGCTGTCACATCTATTGCTTTGTTTGCTCTCTGTAGCTTGCACGCTCTGGAAATGGAGGAAAAAAAAAAACAATGGACATCTGCAGACACCTCTTAAGGTACTCTTAGGATGGCTGAGAGCAAGAGGGGGAAAGGAAGGCTGGATACCAAAAAGCAGCAGCTGCTGCTGGCTTAATTACTCACAACATCTGCCTTTTACATTGCCCACCTGAGCTGGGACCGGGTGCCCTGGGGGATGTGAGGAGGGGAGTCTGCTGGGGTCCAGCTCACACCCAGAGGGTCTGACAGGAACAGGAATTAGCCCCAAAAGTGTAAGGGGTGTCAATGATCCTGTCTCTGCTGCTCTTCCCTGGCACAGCTGAGCTCTGAAATGCAGCTGCAAACATACAGACTGTGGCTGTGGTGAGTCTTACCTGGGCATTCCCAGCACAGAGTTCCTTTCAATTCAGTCTCTGTGCCATCTTTTGCCATTTTTCTGTTTAGGAAGAGACAGCTCCAAAGCTGAAATCAAATTTCTGGCTGCTCTTTGCTGTTCTGCTGAGATTGTGAATATAGGGAGAAAAGGAAGGAGAGAAAAATCTAGACTTTTTTGATATTATGGGGGAAGAAAATAGATAATTTTCATGAGAGGAAAGAAAAAGATTTGAGTGAATTTACTGTAAGTTAGAGTAAAACATTTCATAGATGTATGGATGTTATTATCTAGATCAAGGGTATTATATGAAAATGCATTTAAGTTTTGTGCTCAAATTCCAGTTTAACTTCTGCTAAGTCAATAGAAAAGATTGCAGCGTGCTGAATGGAAGTGAGATGTAGGTCTATAAAAGTGCTTTTCTTTTCACTGGGGACATTGCTTTGCTATTTGTACTCTTTGTTTCTTAGGAACATCTCTCAGAGGACCTCCCTCTTTCATTTCTCTCGTCAGAGACGTGATTAATGATCTCTTTTTAAGCTTTATTATTCAATTCAGCTCACTAATCCAGTACACATGTGCACAGTTCTGAAAACCTGAATTGTCACCACATTCATCCAGCCCGGTGTACGTAGACTTGTAACTATCCTGGAATCTGACAAATAAAATCATTTTAATGAACCACAGCAAACAGTTCATGTTGAAACAGCTGTAAGCACAGTATGCAAATCATGTTTACTGGTAGCTTATGCTCCAGAGAAATAATCTTTATATGACTGCTTTATTATTTACAGGAGTTCCAAAATTTAATTTTAGTCAACATTGACAGATGCCATCCATGTTAATAGCTGGGCTGCTGTATGTGGAAAATGCTAAGCATATGCAGAGACCTCATGTTTGTGAGTTGATAATGTGGTTGACAAATGGGTTTAACAATATCCACTCCTTTCTGAGCAGTGGGCTAAAATTCACCTGAGGTCTGTGGGAACAGAGTGAAGAAGAAGGTCAGAGGAATATGAATGAAGACGAAATAAAAGAATGACTCCAGAGAGCAGTGGGTATAATAAAAGCATGACAGAGGATGATTAATTATATTTTAGAGTCAGATAATTCCCAGAGAATATGCGTGCATGATAAAACTTTCTAACCTTTTGAGTTGTAATTAAATGAGAGATACACTAATCTGACCAAGTAGAGAATATTCCGTTCCTAAAACAGCATTAATGCATATATAAAAATGTGTTAGTTTAAATAAACAGTCCTACCTGCCATGAATAAAGTCAGAAGCCATAAATGCAGAAGACAGAAATTAGAGTAAAAGAGCTAAATTAGAAGAAAACTAAAGGAGATTTTGAGATATGAGTGCAATTTGTAAGATGGTGTAAGGCGCAAGGAGCAGAATTAGTAGGAACAACTATGGCTGGAAGATAGGGGTGAAATCCTCCAAAAACTGTCTTGACTTTTTAATCCCATGTCCTTGTTTTGAAGGTGCACATTTAAGCCTTTGCACTCTTGCTGTCAGTGAGTTTGGTGGCTCTGTCAGGAGCAGCATGAACTCAGCTTTTGAGCGGCTGGCGGGTCGATTTAGGACAAAAATTCCAAAAAGACTTAAGAGTGTAAACTAGCCCGTATGCATCCAGCAAAAGTGAGCATGGATGAGAAGAAGCATGGTCTCTCTTCTACTGCTTATTTCAGCTCAAAAAGCACCTGAAATCTTGACATTGGCAGAGCTGTTTCTTCAGGTGAAATCCTAGAGTGGGTGGGCAGGAGCTGCTCTGGATTGCTTGGGGATAGACCTTCAGATTGCAATTATTTTCCACTTAACTCTATTCCTTTGCAGCAATTACTGAGGTGCTGGAATCTGAGGTAGGAACCCAGAGTGCTTTAATTTTTAATTAACCCAGAAGGTAGAGCTTAAGGACAATGAGCCGTGTCCCCCTGTTTAGTGAACCTCACTCTGGTAAGAGTCAATATGTTCATTTATACTTAATTCTACAAGAGTTATTGCAACCCTGCTTTTCCTACCTCACTTTTAAGAGCACACTCTTGAGTGCCATCACACAGCACATATGAGACAACCAAGGACCAGGACGAGTTTAGGAAATGCTTCACTGACCTGATCTCCTGGTTAGTGACACCATAAAAGAAAAAAATATTTAAGCAAAATAACCCTGAAGAGTTGAATTTGAGAAGGAAGATATCCTTTTAAATAGATCTGGATGTATCACAGAAGCCTGGACATGGAGCAAGCCTTTATATTCATGGTCTGCTTAACAAGCCTATAGTTTGGCATTAAAATTGAAATCTGTGAAATGGTTAAGTGCATGTTTAATCATAATGGATTGTGGACCCACTCATGTATACCATTTTAACAGTTTTTCAGCTTTCTGAAGTACATTTTCCCTTAAGGTTTAAGGTAGTAATGCAGTGAATTGATGCAGCTGATTTTACCCTGATCTCACATTTTTAACTTTTGCAGGCTTGATCAGCAAATTTTAAATCAAAGCATTTCCTGTGGCTTCTTAGATTAAAGCAAGAGAAATACAGCTTGGCTGTTTATATATAAACATGCAACAGTTATAATGAAAGAATTACCCACAATGCCAGTGTAACTATAGTAACCAGCATTCACAAAGATCCACATTTAAGGGTGGTTAAAGCCAAATACATATTTGTTTCACATAGACAATATTATTCTTTTAATGGAGCACAACAGCACAGAAAAAAAAAAGGACCTACAGATGCAAACATTAGCTGGGTGTGGAGTCTCTTACAAAATAAACTCTGCCTTTGTTAGCAGCATGAGTACTCCCAGGCTGCTCCAAGCTGTCAGAAGACAGAGGCATTCAAAGTGCTGTTTTAGCACAAACTCAGCTGAAAACCCAGTTCCCTAAACCCTCATCCACAGCAGTGTCCACTGGCAGAGTCCCCGCTCTGCAGAGCCCCACTGCCTTCAGGGACAGATATTCTCTAACCTGCAGCAACTCCTGCACCCTCCTACTCCTGTAAATACCAAAAACAAGGCATCTGATTGTGGCAGAGCTGACTCTAAGTGATGGGAAAAGAGAATAGCAGTAAACAAACAGAAGGCAGATAGAGAAAATAAAAATAACGAGTGGATGTACACTGTAATCAAAGGCCCTTTCTAGTTTTGATACACTTTATGATGGTGCTCTGTTAAGTAGAGGTTGGTTGGGGTTTTATCTCAAGTCTATGGTTGATTGCAAGCAAAAATAGCTACTGATCAATAGGAACCTCCACTGGGAATGGAACATTGCCTGGAAATGATCTTAGCAAAACTATCTGGCTTATTGCCCTGCAGGTTTATGCAACTACTCCTTCACAGTTGTTTTAATTCCTCCTGTATGCAGAAAAGTCACTGCCAGCCTGTATCCACCTTTGCAGCCTGGCAGTTTCAGGGAGTGTGAGGATACAAAAGATGACTGGTTCCTGTACTTTGCTCTGAAATATGATGATTTTGGTTTTGTCCCACACTGGGACTGCAGAGCATTCAGGGCAGTAACAGGGTGTGGTGCCAGAGGACAGGGAGAGTTCGGAATCCAGGCACTTTCTGAAGTGGGAGGATGATCCCAACAAGAAAATCTCAGTTTGCTTAAAGACAAAAGGCACAACCATCCTGCAAAGCGTGCAGGGAAAAAAAAATTACTTCCAGCCCAAAAGCTGGTAAGTGGGGAAGTCTGAGAGGCAGAGATTGGGAATGGATGTTGTCCATGCCACCTCCTTCTTTAGTCCCAGCAGCTCCTCTTCACAGCATGACTCCCCATTGATCCTTCAGATAGGATAAAATCCTCAGATATTCCCTAGGCAGTTGTCTTCTTTATACAAAGAAAGCAAAATAATTATGACCAGGTGTGTCTGAGATGAGTGGTTTCAAGCCTGAAAATACAATACAATACAATACTGGCCAAGGATTCTCAGGATTCAGAATAATTCTGAGTTGTCAAACTTAAGGCAGTGCTGTGTTTTTCATAGGACCCAGATGTTATAATATCATTTAAATAATGATTCCTGTCATATCATTATCAATCACCTGTCGTTGCTGATTGATGTGGAAGGAAAGCTAAGGGTTGGCAAGTGGAAGGACCCAGTTCATTAGTACATTTCCATCAGATCCAGAGGAAAAATGAGACAGTAAAATTGAAAATGACATATAAATAGAGAACTGAAAGTAGCAAAGTGGGAACAGTCCAGGCAGGATGGAATATTCATCATGACATCTTCACGACATAGGACAGAAGTTTAAAATCTTGTTCCTGAATCAACAAAGAATTTAAAAATGGCATGCTTTACTCCAGTCAAATAACACTTTGATCTTCAATTTCAAATAAGGAAAAAGCAGGTTGCCATGACTACTGAGTGCTACTGGGTGTCTTGGTATCTGGATAATTGCTGAATATTTGTAGACAAACAGCTGACGTGCATCTTTCGCTTTCACTTGCAAACTTGGAAGCTTAACTAGTTGTTGATGTGAGTCCCCTGGTGTCTTTGTGAATAATTGACTCAACACTGAGACACGTTTATCTCTCCCCAGACAAAAAGAGAGCCTTTCAAATCTCCACATCAGGCCCAAATGTCACTGTGTGTTAACACACGGTGAAACTCACTGTTACAGAGCTTCCCCGTTTGGATAAATCAGGGCTGCTGACATGGTTGACATGATTTTATGAAGGTTGGCTGTTTGATCTTTGCTTGCAAAACTCAGTAGCTTTTCCCAGAGAAGTGGATCTTTGCACACAGCTGTGGAGTGCAGGGAGAGCTGCCAGCTTTTTTGGGCTTGTCAGGGACCTGTTGCGGGGCTGTTTTGTGCAGCTCTTCCCCAGTGTCTCCCTTTCTCTGGTTGGTGGGAGATCAGATCCAACAGGAATTGCTCTTGATTTTTTTTTTCTTTTATATTTGGACTGACCATTTCAGTCAAACTGTTCACATGCAAAGTGAGATGTGGAATTTCCTCTGTGCAAATATATTATGCATATATACTTTACTGTGTTTGCTAAATGCAGCACTTCCTACTGTCATAGAACTAATTGTTGTTTAATCCTGCATAAGCAAGCACTGCCCCCAGTGAGGCTGATTCAGACACCCATAACTTTCAACAACATTATAAAACCCAAGTTTTTATTAACTTATAATCATCTATAAGTGACCTGTTTGTACTGTAGTTTGTACTTAGGCAAAGCATTCAACTTCTCTCTTTTTTTCCCTTTTTTTTTTTTTTTTTTTTTTTTTCCTGTGGCATGCATTTGAGAATATCTGGTCCTAAAACTAGATGGGAAATACTTGAAAGAAAACTAAATCCTTAGTAATTTCCCTGCTTCTCATCCAGTTCAGAAATATAATTAAATGCTAGGGAAACCAAAAAACTGTTACTTTGCTCTCCCTTTTCCTTTTAACTACATCTACAGTGGCAAGGACATGGCAGTTAATAGCAGGAAAGTGGTCTGGAAAAACAGATTTTGTACTGTTATACTTGTTAGTTCTCTATGTCATACAGCACCTGCAGAAGAATTAAGATGGCATGGGATAAAAGGGCAAAATTCTGTAAGGTACCAAGAGCTTTAAGCTGAAAGTCTTGCAAGTAAATCCCTGAGAAATAAAGGTATGTGAAAAATAAATTCAGAAGGAGTGTGGAAAATGCTGGGATAGTCTGGGGAGCTATTTCCCCTGCACTCCAGTAATATGTGTCCTGTTCTAGAAACTGTTATTCTTCAAACAGAACTTTGGAAGCTGTACACATGTTTCTCACCAGCAGTGAAAGCCATAGAGTTCTTGGTAATTAGCTTTTATTAGCAAAATGATGGAACTCCAAATCAGAGATCTCTTAAAGCTCCTGGCAGCATCTAATAGTACAGATCTGGATCAAATTTGCCAGCAACTCTCTTGATTCACAATTACCCCAATTTCAACTTAGACTGTACCTAGTTCTGGAAAATAATTTAACCATATACTGAACTCTAGTAGTAATGAAATTATTACCTGTTGCTTGCTTTCTGTTAAAAAGAATTAATTAAAAATTGCTAGCTGAAAGTCAGAAACTTTATTTTCGTTCCACAATCTGTACTAGGATGGGTCCAATTTATTTATTCAGTACTTGAGGTCTGTATATAAATCAAGTTTACACATTGCTCTATTTGCATAATTCCAATCAACCAGTGGTTGGAAAGCAGTGCTGCATGAAAGACTTTGGCCTTCCTACCTAAGCTCATTATGCCTCTAAAGAGCACTCAGCTACTCCTCTAATCACTTAGATTTTTTCTGTCAAGCTGTATTAGTCTCTGTTCAGGTTCCACTAGATTTAAGGTTCTCTTCCTTGGAGTTTGCTGAATTGTATAAATGGAATTTCCTTCCTCTTGCAGAGCCTTTGGAGAATGCTCCACACCTTCAGTCTCAGCATAAAACATCCCAGTCCCCAAATGATACATATTTTATTGCTTCTCCAACTGCAATTCCCTGCTTTTTCTATTTACAACCTTTTCCCTTTCATCATCGAGCCCATCCACACCTCTGATGTGGGGCAAACCGTTCATTTGAAGATGAATAATTTATACAGATGATGTTCAGGTTTCTGTGGTTTTTCATGACCATGGATTTTTCCTTGTGACCCTGCAGACAGCACCTTGGAGAGCTCCATGGATGTTGTGCCTTCCATGAGCCCACTCCATCTCCTCGTAGCTCTGAAGGCATTTGGAGTATTTTTACTGCCCTTTTTAGGCCAAGAGAAACTCAGTCCCTTGTTCCTGGAGCTGAGCTGTGAAATCATCACCCTTTGGCAACACTGTGTGCCTTCACCAACATTTCAGACATGTAACTATGGGGGAAAAAAAAGATTTTTTTTCCCAGCCGTGCCAAAAATGTCAAGCAATTTTCCAATTTTCATAATAAGTGGTCTCTGCTATTTCATCTTAATGTGTACAATTTGTGGTATTTTGAAGTTTTTTCTTGTTTTATACATTAGCCCCAGTAAACTAGGTGGCAGTATAATTACATTGGGTTTTAGATATTATCTCCTGTGTAGATGAACAATGAAAAAAAATAAAATAAGCTAAAAAGAGAATACATGGGATTAATTCTTTGAAAGTCCACAGACTCAGCAATTCAAAAAAGTAGGAAATTTCTCCTTTTTTATAGTTATTCTATTATCTCAAAGATTTTTAAGGTCAGAAAGTGCCTCTAGAATTCCATTCTCCTGTGTAGGAAAGGTCACAGGATTTCATCCAGCTGTTTCAGTGCTGAGCCTTGTAAACTCTGTTGAATAAGCATGTTTACTGAGGCAGAAGTCAATGAACTGAAGAAATGAACTGAGCCTGCCCCTCTCAACCTGTCAAGTCCCTTCTGCCCTGTTCCATTTTTACTCAAAGTGCCAATCTTTTTATGTAGAAAAGTATTTAAATAGAGAAAGATTACGACACTTCTTTGGAAGTACAATCCAATGGTTTCTTTATGGAGAAGGAAATACATATGATGTAGTCCTCTGAATACAGGTGTGCTCACACACATTTATCTCAGGCTGCTTTCTCCACTTGCTAAAGTGTCCCTGAGAACAAATAGTGTTACTTCTGCAAACATCTGTAATCCCTCCTTCATGATCATCTCTACATCTATAATGAATTCAGTTTGGACAGTAGTTTCTGAAGAGAGAAACTCCATAAAAGCTTTATAGATCAAATTTACAGGGTGGAGGAAATTCTGAGTTACATTTTTTCTTTGTTGTGGAAGTGTTAATTTGTATGTGTGGTCTGGGATTATCTGTATAATTTTTTCTGGGGACAAACCTTTGGTAAAGTCCCCAGGGTAGAGGCTGTCTATGGAATGGGCTGCAGTGAGGACCAGACTATTCCATGAACTCACTGGCTGAGTTCAGCTAATGCCAGAAAAGCTGACGTCAAGGCTCAGCACTATTGAAAAAAAAAAAAATCTTCTCTTGTGTTAAGCATAAAATCTTGTTAAAAATAAGGTTTTCCATGTCTTAATTGTAATACAGAGAGTATCTTTTATTCTTCCTATGCTTGAGATAGCAAGGTAATTTCAGAACTGAAACTGATTGTCTCAGACACTCATGACTCAAATATTTAATCTAAAGGGTAAAATTCCCAGAGTACTTCTCTCATCATTCCTCAGTTCTGTAGAGAATAAAAGCTTCAACTTTATATGATGTGATATTATTTCCATTATTGGTATTATGCTGGAGGCAAATATCCTTCAAAAAGCAAAACCCACTTCCCCAGCTCTCAGTGAGTTGTGCACCACAAAGGCCCAATCCCTCCTTTGCACTGTGTGCTGGAGATGCCTTGTAATCTGCTGAGAATTTAATCACAATTATTTTACTTCTTGTAGTGAAGAGCCTTTAAGATGTAATATAAAATATTCATCTGAAATCTGATGTCTCCAGATTTCAGGGGTGATTTAGGGCTGAAGGATGAATTTTCCAGCTTGTTGAATGTTTTAAGTAGTAGTGCCCCTATTTATCTGCATCCCTGTACCTCTGTACAAGGGTGTGCAAGGTCTTCCTTTGGCACCTCTTTCATTTACTGTTCTAATACATGAAAATGGCTGGGATAAGTATTATTTTACTCCTAAGGAATTCATACAGTTTTGGAGCCCTGCCTCAGGAAATGAAAATAAAATTAAGCATTTGCCTTATATAGTAAGCAAAGACAAGGAATTCATTTGTTCCAAATTCTTTATGCCCCTAATAAGGCCTCCAAGATTTTCACACAGTCTGAATCCAATTGCTCCCATCTGAAAGTGGTAAGAGCTGCTGAATAGGGACTTCTAAAGAGCTTGCAATCTAATATGACAAAATATAAAATATTCTGGGATTGCAAACAGCATTGTAATATAATGCACTTTATCTGTAATCCAGAATAATAATCTCTTAGTAATATCAGACAAATTCTTCATGTCTCTTTTAGTTCTTTACTGAGCAGAAATCCCATTGGCTTTATCATCTTAGTGGGGCTGCAGGATTTTATCCACCCCGTCTGATAGCATAACAACATGAATATGGATCACCTTTTTATTGTAATACAAGGAAATATGCCTTGTAATTATGCATAATGAGGCCTGTAAGGCTGAGAGCTGTGTGTGTGTCTGCTCCTCAGCCACAGACACGCGGGCAGGAGATGGATGCAATTTCTCTACTATCGATCATGTCCAAACATCAAAGGAGATGGTAGGGGAGATTGCTTCCTGCAGCTGCACAAAGCAGTGCTGCTTCCACAGAGGGAACTTGTGCAAATATGTGTTTTCTTGGGGGAAAGAGTGAGGACTGAGTATAAATACATGAGCATTCAGGGACACATGGGTGGTAATTGTGTAATAGTATACACATGGAGCAGCGAGATCAAAGATTAGACCGAAACACTGAAGCAGACAAAGTCTTTGGATCACTGAAAATGATTACTTTCTCTACCCAAAATATCTTTGAAAAGCATTATTTCCTGCATGAGAATGTCATAACCAATTTGTAGATGACACAGTTGGGCTTTGATCAAACAGAGAAGCAAGAGAACTGAAGACCAAGAATAAGCAATCATGACTCAGGACTGTGCAACAGACTGAGAAAAGAAAAATCACAACCTGTGCCAAGAGTGCAAGTATTAATTTGTGCTTAGTCTGAATTTTCCATGGCATCTAAACCAGGCAAATAAGAAGAATTAAGTCTAGATATGGAAGAGTTGCACACATATATTCCTGTTTTGATCAGGAAAGGGGGATTCATTTTCTCAGTGGTTTGAAGGGTAACATACAAAAGTTTACACCTGAGCTCCAATATCCCCCTGCAGCAAAAAACTTGGCATGATCTAATGCAGAGAATGCTGCTGCCAGGCAGCAGGTGGTCCAAAATATTGATAAAGCCATGTAGATAACATGTGAGTTTTATGTATATTGACACACTAAGACAAAGGCCTAAAAGACACCAATAAATAAGAAAAACACCAAATAGAAAAGGGAATTGTTTTTCAGGAGATGATGAATTTAGTTTATGTCAATGTTAGTTTTGGGAACCAGATTTTAAAACATTAAAGCCAGATCAAGTAGAGAGGTCAAACAACAATAGCTGTGATGGTCCACTTTAGTTATGTTTTCATTCCAGGATTCTAATTTTGGTATTTTCAAAGAGTAGACAACAGAAAAAGAAAGCAGTAATTTATTACTCTGATAAAGTTAATTACCACAATAGATCAGTTCTACTGTCTGGATGTATGTGAAATCAGGATTCCTTGGGTGAACTGGGGTTATCACCAAAATGTGATATTTCATTGTAGAAAATGATCTGTATATGTATTTTTTTTAACCTAACTTGCAAATAGCTAGTAAATGTCAGAATATGCCAGATGACATTAAGAAACTTATTCAGGCAAAGATGGTTTAAAACACTTACTGAGTGCCTGTGGTGCTTTTAGATGGAGAGTAGAAGACATCACTCACTTTCCTCTTGTATTCTGAAAACAACAGCGGGTAAAGGCAGAGCAGTTGTGGGAATGTACCTCCAGCTATCTGCTAACTGCACAAATCTTTCAAGATAGTCAGAGACTCCTGAGGAAAACACAATGGAATTTTAAATTCTGAGCGAGCTGAACTTTCATGGGTATATAGGTTTAAGAATGAGAATGTGCTTATACACATGCACTGAGATTTTGGAGATATTCACCCTGAGTATGTGCAAATACATCCTTAACTGACTTTATAATCTCCATTTAAGTACAGCATATGCTCTGCTTCAAAGCCAATTCGTAGCATTTCTCTCCTTCTCCTTCTCCTTTATTTGCCTTTTTCAAAGTATGTTGTAGGAGTGAAGTCACACTCAGTCTCTGATTTTATAGATGGAAATAGATAATATAATTTAACATTAATTGATAACCATTTTATCATCTATTACTTGGTCTTTTGAGCAAACATAATACTGGCTGCTGTTGCATGAAAGTCATAATAATAATTGCTGTTTGGTGACTGGAAATGGGTTTCCTCAACTTTAGAAGAGCTGGGATTTTTGTTGCTATTTAGATAAGTTTTTATTTTATTTATTTATAGGTATTTTAGTTTGCATTTATAGCAGCTACTTGTTGCAGTATCTGGATTTTGTAGGGACAAAGACTGTAGAAAACATCAGATTCAGGAGCGATTGTAGGATAGTGCAGAGACTGAAAAAGAATCAGAGGAACAGCAAGAAAACAGCATATAAGTAATAAGAGGCATAGTCAGCAAATGGGATTGCCACCCATGATGGGAAGAATGATATCCAAATGTTGTGTCAAAAACCAGCCACAAACAAAAGGCTCATTCTGATTTAATTTGCTGAATAGACTCTACCGTGGCTGACACCCTGGAAATGATGCTGGTGAATAAAAAATACCTGACTGGTGATATTACAGGATAAGGTGATGAAGTTCCCGAGAATGGGGCTGTGTTAGTTTTGCCAGTGTTGCCATTGAGAATCTATATTTTGGTGAAGAGGCAACACTCTTGCCCCCTGGACCTTTTCAGAAGGCACTCACAGGGAGGTTTTGGGAAGCAGTGGACTTGCTTGGCTCAGAAACGGCTCAGCCCTAATGGAAAACACAAAGAGCTAAAGAGGGTCCTGCAGAGACAGGTGAGGTTTGTAGGAGACCTTCCAGGTGATGCAGGGCATCCCTTAATGAGGCAGAGCTCTTCACCTGGGCTGAAAATAAATGGGTGAGCCCCTTAGATGTTCTTGTTACTCTTAGTTACAATGTAATGATGACTTTACGCTAAAAAAGAGTATTTTTGGGCATGTTCTACATGAGTTTTAAAAGTCATTTTCCAGATCTGGCAAGCGGTGAAACCAACTAAAAAAAAATCCAGTTTTTAAAGCGTTTTGCATTACTGTCCAACTCTTGAAGTAAAAAAAAAAAGGGGAAAATCTGTCATCCATGCTAAGTGCAGGAATCCAAGGATCAAATGCTTTCTGAAACTCTGTTTCCTTTCCAAAATAAAACAAGCTGCCAAATAACTTCCAGAAATTCTTACTGTAGCAATAACCTTTCTCAAATAAATTGATGCCCTATTGTTTATTAACTCACACAGGTAGAAAATTGTCTCCAGCCAGCCAAAGACCTTCTCCTTGAAGAAAATACACTGAATTTAAGCATAAAACAGGGAGTTTCTTGGCACTATCTTGTCCACAATAGATCACCAGGAAGAGGTGATACAGCTGTTCATAAAGCAGTTAGTGTTGGGTTAATGTGGCATGCACACTGCTGAAAGTGCTTTTTCCAAGGAATGATCACCACTTGTAGCCCTCGGAGATGTGATGGGATGAGATGTGTAGGGATGAGTACAATTCTACAGTGTGAACCCTAGATGTTTACATAACATTGTTTCTAAGGAAAATTAGATGTAAGGGGTCTAAGGAGAAATGTTTCTGGTGTTCATGGTGTGTTACTCCAAAAAGCCTTTGGAGTTATAGTTGTATAATTTTTTCCAAATATATAAATGGATCATGTAGAACCAAGGGGTTTCAATATTTTATACCTGATGCCTATGAATTTTCTTAGGAAAACCACACAACACAGCCTTTATTAGAGTAGGCTTTTTGTCTGGATCCCTTCCACAGTGATATGGTGTTGCTTTGTTCCTTTGAACATTTAATTTCATCCTTTGTTTCTCTTCTTTGAACAATTTTGCTAGAAAATGTAAACAATAACCCACCTAACCTTGGTGGTTAACACACAAAGATATTTATGTGTGATAAAATTAACTAAGAAACACTTGGATTTCTGGGAGTGTGGTGGATAAACTTCAGAGACTTTCTGATGATGTCCTTGTAATTGAACCATTTACAGCACAGAGAAGGGAGGAAAGGAACCAGTCCACAAAATGAACTTTTAATTTGAAGTTATCTTCTTTTATTTAGAGGTTGGAATCCTTCACCATAGGCTAGAGAAAACTGCACAGATAAAATGAAGGTAGCTCAATTTCGTGCAGTTCACATCCCATAAACAAAGCAGTTTTCAGTTTGAGTAATGAAGCAGATGGGGTGAAATCCTGTCCACAGTTGCCAATTTCTTCTGTGGGACCAGGATTTTGCCTTGAGATTCTATGTGGCATACAGGGACCAAATCCCCTGTCAGCTTTTGCACTCTGAGCTGTCCTCATGGGATAAGTTTCTTTTCAGCTGTGTTAATTCTTGAGAAGCTGCTTAGAAAGGTATTTTGGTGGATTTTATTACATATACTCCACACACCTGTGGAAATTCAAAACGAGAAATGTCTCTCAGAGACAGAAATGTCTATTTAATTCAAATTCCGGATGCTCCAGGGTTTGTACTTCAGCTTTACCCTTTTCTTCAGTTCTACTTCTCTGTGTTATTACCATCTCATTAGTTAATTATTGTTATTGATTCTACTGTATTATCAAAGAGAAAAAATTTCCCTTTTGCTTCTCCTGTGAATTATGTTTAGACATGCAATAATTACTTTGATAATAGTGGGTATAAGGATGAAGAAATGCCTCCTCTCTTCATCTGCATCCCTTAGCCTGAGATGGAAAGGCCAAATTGAGCTGCAGGTGTTTGCTGGTGTTGCTGTTCAGTTAAACTGGAGTGGGTGTGACCCTCTGCAATCCAAGGAAAAATCACAGGGAACAGAAGCTTGTTTGTGAAAAGAATCCAGGTATAAGGTCATTAACCTGTTACTGTGTTTGGGACAGGGAATCACCGTCTCTTATCCTCAGTCCAAAGTAAGTTTTAAAGGCTGTACACAAGGGTGATAGTGTTTTGCCTGTTCTCCAGTTTCTCTTTGGTGTTTGGCATCAAGGATCAGGCAGCGTGGTAGAAACGCCTTGACACATCCTTTAGTGACTCCCAGCACCTCGCAGGCACGGCTGGCATTCACAAAAATTGGCTTTCCACGAATAAAATTGTAACACTTCCACAGAAACCACCTGATATCCAGTGCCTGCCCTGCACCAGCTCAGCTGTGACACACAGCCTTCCAACAGCAGCCTCAATTCGCAGCTCTGTCTGCAATATTGTCACTCTGGCAATTAAGTTTGCAAAGCTCATGGCAGCAGTAGTAAAACACAAAGTCTGCAGTACACAGAGTTTAATGTTACTGCAGAAAACTCTTAAGAGTAGCCTAGTGGAATTAGAGATACGCAGGCAAGTTTGTGCACGCGTTTAATGAACTAGAGCTAAAAATATATGAAACGTATTTTAGTGATTGGAAGGAAACGCAGAAAAATGTACTGCTCATCTGTAATGAATGATTTTCTGTAATAGGCCCTGTGCCTATAACATGGAAAACTCTTTATATCTGCACGCAGACCAAAGCCTGGCATGCTCAGCACAGACAATTGCAGACATGGATGGATGCTGATGTGCACAATTGCCCACCCTGTGCATGTGCATCCAGAATTTTTACAGGCTGATGTGCACAGCCACTGCTAAAAAGTGCATGTAGTTCATGGCCCCTGCTGTAATCTAAAATTCTCTCTCACAGCATGCGAATCCAATATTAAAATTAAAACTTTCTTATCTTTAGAGATTCGAGACAAAATAAAATTAAATATTGCTTGTGTAACAGTGTGTGTACATGTGGGAATGTGTGTGCAAATAATGAAATCACCGTCAGTAACGCTTTTAGTGAGCTACCACTCTTTTAAAGCACTTCCAAAGCTGTTCAGAAATATTTGTTACAGTTATATCTTATATTTAATGTTAATTAATTAGTACAAAGATAATATTTTCCATAAATTAGATCTGCTAAAAGTTTGGGCAATGATCTGGCACCTTTGGAGAAGGACGGAATAGAAAGTTTTTATGAAACACATGTAAAGACTTGACTGAGACAGACTGATACAGTCTTGGGTGATTGAGAACATACCAAAGACTCTCACAGGGATTAAAAAACTGGATGAAAACTAGGTGAAAGGGTAGTGTAAGGGCAGATGATCTGAAAAAAGTTGATAAAAGCAGGATAAACAAATGTTTACACAGAAAGAAAATCACGAAGGATAATTTTAGCCTTGGGGGGTTATTCTGCCTTTGTATTCAATGGAGGGAGATGTGCACATAAAGGGTAATTTACAGGATCGTGTCTGGGCTACAGGCAGTCCTCGTGGGGGTCCCTCAGTACAGGGCTCTAATTAAATCCTAACCACTGGATTCAAAGACCCAATTCCTTCTCCTGAGCAGAACATCTGGTTCACAACGTTGTGAGTTGAACCTGGGACACGGTTCACAACACTGCACTCTGAAAATGAATAATGGATCCGTGACGGGTCTCGTAAGTGAGGAACGAGGGAAGGTGATGTTGTCAAGATGTAAACGGCAGAGAGACAAGAGCACCCAGGGGAACGTGTGCTGAATTGTTCCTGGGCATGAGCAGAGGCTGCAGAACAGCATAAAAGGAGCTCAGGCCCAAGAGGATAGGAAGAAAATGGAGAATGATTTGAAAGCAGAGCTGGAGTAGTCCCAGGGGTGAGCCACCTCCTGCCCTTGAAGGGGTGGGGGAAAATCTCCCATCTGGTGAAACTCCAGAGGGTGATTTATTATGAAAACATTGGTTACTGGGGAAAAAAAAAAACAGTGTTAGGGTGAAATAGGTGTGCCCAAACTGGTGACAGCTGAAATGCTTGCTCCAGCACACCAGGATAAAAATGGGAAATACTGTATTGAATACTGAACTCTTGAATGTCGTTACGAGTATTTAAGATGTGTCTACTGGCAGATTTACCCCTTTTATCATCAATTTTAAGGCACCAATGAACCCTAAAATAGGAGCCACATGATATGTTTAAGAGACAAGGAAATGGCTTTGTGTGAGAAAAAAATTGACATGTAGGCAATAGAGAAAAACTACTGAAGAGGCACAAAATGGAATACAGAATAACTGTTATGATTGCAGTCCTTTTGATGAATGAATGTAGATTTTTGAAAATTGTAAGAAAGAAATTTGTAAAATTGATGCAGGGAACCAGGTTTAAAATATTTATTAATATAGTGTATAATATATGTGAAAGGTATGGCACACCAATAGTAATAAGGACATACAATAATACGTGTCTTTTTCTGGATCATTTGAAGATTATGAATTTCTCTAGGATTAAAAAAGCTCCCAAAGGACTAGGAGCTCCTATTCCCCAGAAAATAACTGTGTAGGCAGCCTATATTGCAGTTGTCCCATTTATGGGCTCCTTTACTGTTCCTTTGAAGCCCTTTGTGTTTCATCTGTCACAGGGAGTGCAGAGGAGATGATGGACAATTGTTCTGATCTAGTTTGGCAGTATTTGTGTACCAGGTTTGTACATGTTTAAGGGCCATTTAGCAGTGAATCTGGGACGCTCAGAAATCTGAGAGTTTCTCAGGCATGCAGGAGATTCACCCTCATCTTGAAGCCCAAGAACAAAGTGGTTTTGGAGAAGGTGTGGCTGGCAGCAGAAATCAAAGGACTGGGGAATGTGCATGACAACTCTGACATCTCCTGCCTTGTTCTGTCCTGTAGCAGTGGCTCTGGTGTCTTGGTTTAGAAGGCAGGTATCTGCTAGGGAAAGCTGGAATTTCCTTGGAATGGAGAATGTAAATGCCCCTCCCTCCAAATTATTATAATTTTGCAATTAAGGGCTTTCAGCCAAAGATTTGGGAATAGGAATAACAGTTCTTTTACTAGGATTATTAAAAATACAAATGTAGTAGTACCAAAAGACAAGCAAACAAACAAAAAAACCAAAAAGCCCAGAAAACCCTGACAGAGTCAGGGACACAACCTGACACCCTGTTGGCCAGGGTGTTTGGAAGCAGTCCTCCTGGAGAAACAGATGTGGTTCTGTTGGAGTAGAGATGATCCCGTTGAAGAAGGGTCTAGTGATGGTGGGATGAGTCCAATCCTCCTCTGGAATCCTGTGGAAAACAGGATCCCTGGTGCTCTGAGTCTCAGTTTTTTATCTAGGCAGGGACCCTGGAGCCCCCAGCACTGGGTGGAGCATCTCACACTGGGATGATGTAAATGTGTCCCGTCATTGCTGAGCCTCAATGGCCCATTAGCAGAAGATATCCCCCTGGAGGGAGGATGGGAGGTGAAAGAGATAAGGAACAGTGCCCCACTGGGTTTTAACAGCTGAACCATTATCAGAAAGGCACCCGCCCCTCTCCCCCCAGAGTAACAGATAAAGAAAAGAAAAAACAAAACAAAAAAACCCACATTTCCTCAACTACTTCCGGCAGGTGAAAATAGAACACACATTTTTGGTTCCATAACCCAAGACATCTGGACAAGGCTCTGCAAGGCAGGCTGTCAGCTGGTGAGGAAATAAATAAAAGTTTAGGGTGCACTTGTGATGACATTTTGTAGCACGGGTTGGAGGAGGAACGTCAAAGCTGATGTGATTTGGATATAAAGAGAATACAGGAGATGGAGATTTGCCCTGGATAAGAGCGGGAAAAAATGGAAATGCAAGACCTGCAAAGGGATATGAAAGTCCCAATATATGATTTATGTTAGGAATATGTGTCCTAAATAGCTTGGTGATATTTTACAGTGGGTTACTATTTTCAGATGACTAGAAGAATGACCTTTGGGACGTTGGGACCATCTCTGGGAATTTAAAAACAACCATAATGGGTCAGGTCAGGAATCCAATCTTGTTTCCAGTATCAGTTGCAGCACATGCTAAGGCAGAGCACAGGAGTGATAAACCACCGAGGAGAATTTCCCTCCAGACCTTTCCAGTTTTCAGCAGTTTGTGATGCAGGGATTGTGTTTAATAACCCCTAAAAGAATTTGCTTTTCTAAGTGCTTTGTGAGCTCATGGAAAACTTTCAGCTCATGTGCCTTGTCTGAGATTTTTACATTATTTTTTTTTGAACCTTCATGTTCTGTCTTAACTCCTGGATTTAACACTGGAAAACACAGTGAAATTTGTATTTTCCTGACATCTCTCAGTACCCTCATTACTCATCGCTCCAACCACTCCTCTTGTTCATCACTCCCAGTAATACTCTTCAGAAAGTCACTCTTACATTGGTTAGAAACATTTAAATTTAAATAGCTCACTACCATGTTAAAATTTATTTTTCACTGTTGGGTATCAACAGAAGTAAAACAATTGCAGTTGACTTTTTTGTCCTCTTCTATTCACTTTATATTGGCATTTTACTGAGTTCTGTTGACAGATATTTATTGGCTTCATTATTAGTTTTAATTGGGTTGGTTTTTCTTGTTTTTTTTTTTTTTAATTGACAGCCAAAACTATCGGGAGGGGTGGGGTGGTTTGCTTAAACCTAAATGTAATCTAAATGTTTGCATTTAATCTAAATTTCTCCTGGAAGTTTCNTTTTTCTGATTCCCAAGTGCTTACTCTCCCTGTCCTGAGGGTCAGAAGCAAAGCCATAAACCCAGGAGCAGCTGACTGGAAAGCTGCATGTCAGAAACTGGCCAGAGGGAGCAGAGCCACCACCAGTCCATCGTGCTGACAACCAGCTGATGAAATTCAGAGCACAATAAAAAGAATTTCTTACTGAGCGGGGGTCAGGGAGTGAGCAACAACAGCTGAGAGCTTTTTTGTCTTGGGCATTGATGAGTAGCATATTTTCAATCTTCTGAAATATCATCCCATTTGAAGCAGTCGCAGTCAGGAATTTATTTAGGACACAAAACCTCCAACGTAAACATGGCTGAATCCTGGAAGAAAACTAACAGAGACAACAGCTTTGTGCCATTTCTTTTGTTTGTATAATTAATGTCCAACATTAAGTGTACCAGCAAAGTAAATTCATCCAAATGCAAACAGTTTCTCTTGTATTGTTTCTGGAGCTATATGGTACATTTGTTCAGCTCCCTGGTAATACTTTAAAAGCTAATTAGTTTGCAAAGTGAACAGATATGCAAATATACATCAAGAAGTTCCACTTTGTTGTCTCTGATGTTTTGGGTTGAAAAAACCCAAGAAGAGAGAACCATGACTTCACTGAATTACCGACAGTGCTGTGGTTTCTATTTCCTGTTGATACTTACTTTATCCAGACTAATTCTAAAATAATTGAAAGCAGTACTTCAATTTGTGCAAATTTTCAGCTAAAACAGGTCAACAAAACAGGGATAGTGGGGAGGAGCCCACAGGTGCCAGGTGTGATATTTATGCACTAAGATAACAGACTCCTCATCCAGTTTACCTGCATCAGCCAGGGATGACAGGCCTGAGGCTGCTGCAGTGAAAACAGGAATGAACAGAGCAGGAGAGGAGAATGGGAAACCTGTGGCAGCTCTGTCCTGTTGTGCCTCTTCCCAGCCCAACTTGGGCTGTGCACTGAGCTGAGACATCTCAGGGACAAGGAATCCCTCCCTGACTCTGCCTCTGCTGCAGTTCCTGCCCAGGAGCTCCAATGGTGCAGCCCAACCTCCTTTCTGCTCCTCACCCTTATCCCAGCTGTGGACTGAGGGCAGGTACAGTAATTTGCTCTTCAGTTGTTGTTAGTTACCCCAAATATCTCAGTATTCAACTGAGCCATTGAAACCTCTACACTCAAGTGCTCTCACCAATTTTGCCTGGATGCAAGAGACCACGAGCTCAGCTTTGCTCCCTGAGCAAATCCATCAGGATTTGGAACCAGGGCTGTTTCTGGATGCCACGCTGCTGGTATTCCACGAGGCTGTTCCCTGGGCATAACCAGTGAGCAGGAGGAAAAAGTTAAGGCCTTCCAGATCTAGCCAGAAACTTAGATTTATTGCAGTGATAAAACTGTACACTTGACACTTAGATATAGACTCAACAATGTCCAGTAACTTATCAATGGCAGTAATTGGTGGTGGTGGTGGTGATGATGATGATGATGATAATAATAATAATAATAATTCATTACCCTGATATAAGGGAGCTCCTGGTTCAC
Source organism: Hylia prasina (assembly GCA_013397195.1). Taxonomy (NCBI): domain Eukaryota; kingdom Metazoa; phylum Chordata; class Aves; order Passeriformes; family Sylviidae; genus Hylia; species Hylia prasina. The sequence goes on along the minus strand of VYXD01008937.1, from coordinate 1,306,455 downwards.
GTTTCTAAGGGAAGAGTCAGATTATAAAATCCTTTGTCAAAATTTATGCCAGGGGACCTCAATATTCTCCGACATGACAATTATTTAGGACCTAATGCTCTCTTACTGAGTTAGAAAGTTCCTCACAAGACTGTCTGCTGGTCTCAGAAAGTCCTGCCATTAGAGTTTTGTTCCAGAATCATTAATTCACTATTCTGTCTCTCAGTATGACACTGTACTTGCACATCCATCTCTTAGAATGGTCTTTTAGTCTAAAATTGTGGTTTCAGCATGGCTGAATACAGTTTATTGATGTGAAAGAAAAAAAAAAAAAATCTGATCCTGAAAGTATTAACATATATATTCAGGTATTGAAGAGGTGATTTATCCCACAGAGAGAATTATGATTTTTAAATAAGAGAAGGGCTGTGATGCATGAGACTGTGAGGTGATTGCAATATCAAATGAGGAAAAGGGGGAAAAATGAACTTTCCAATTATTTTAGTAATCTTACTCACTTGATAGTGTGCAAATTATTGTAATTTATTCAGATGAAATTTGTGTAAGCAAAAGTATTTTTCTAGGTACATTAAATTTATCAGAAAAAAAGAATTTCTGTGAAGTTTCCTGAGGGTTTCTTTTTGTGGTGATTGAAACAAAACCCACGTCCTAAAGCTATTATTGTAGCAACAAGGATTTTCTGGCTGCATTACTTGTTCACAGATGGTTAGCCTTTGACATGGCAATGAGATTGTTCACTTCTGCAAGATGTTAGCACAGATCAATAAGGAAACTGTCTTACAGAGGGAGCACCTGTTTGTCAACCCAGGCTGCCTTAAAGGTAGTGCTGATATTACATTTTTGTTTGTTCAGTGGAAAGCCAGTAGTTTTTCTGGCTGCAGGGTTAAATTCCCTCTTTGTGAGTGTGCAGTTTGATGGGAGAAGGCTCCCACTGGAACAAGAGGGAAACCCACATTTGCAGTGCTGGATTGGTAGGTTGGGCTTGAAAATCTGTTCCTTTTACTCCATTTAGGGCCATGGCTATTGCAAGAGCTAGTTTAGTTTTCTGCCAAAAAAGCATCTTTCAAGGTTTTAAAAGAAATATTTGAGGATGGCTTTATCCAGCTTGTGGCTCAGAGGAAACGGGGCCTCTGCCAATTTACCAGTGATAGTAAAATATGTGGTACAACACAGGTCACTGAAGTACAAAGCTCATAATAAAAAGGATCAGAAAAATATGAAGGCACAGGAAATAGAGTGTATCTAGGAAAAAAGTGAACTAATATACCTGGGGAAAAGAAGTATTCAAGCATTAATGATGGAAAATTGCCAGCTACTACAGTGGGTATGGAAAAAATAGGAAAGTGATGGCACTTTCTCCAAGAGCAGGAGGAAATAGTGTCTTTCCTTGTTGAGAACATTGCTGGGAAGGGCAGAGCACTATTTCAATTAGATATGGCATTCCCCTTCCATCTCAGACTGTTGGCTGGATTTTCTATTACAGAGCATCTGCCTCTGTTTCTACATCCTGTTTTTAATTCCTTGTCCATCTCCACAGTGCTGACACGCCCAGGCAGTAATAAATGCCATTGTATCTGGTAGTTTATACACTGGTAAGCAAATATTCTTGAAACTTCATTAACTTGTGCTGGTTGTCCATGTTTTAGTTAATAATGCCGAAGAGCTGAGTAGAGATAAATGCTGGATTGGGAAAATTGGGCAGATTTTCTATCTTAAATGAAGATAATAATACTCATTCAATTTACAGCACGGAATTTCTATCACTTTTAATAATAATGTAATTGTTATACAGTGGAATTTTAAAAACACCAGTGGTGCCAATGGTGCTGAGAAGAGTCGTGGACATCAGTGAGGTGGTGGGGACAGGCTCATGAAGAAGGATGAAGAGAAGCAGCAAATGCACAGCTTGTCTAAGTGGTGATAATGATGATGGGGGATGTGATGACCATCTGAAACATATCTGACATCTGTAAATGTGGAACAGGGAATAGCTGTGTTCAGTTGGTCATAGCATCACAATTAGTGCTAATTAGGAAAACTGAGCAAAAGAAAACAGAACATTCTTCTTCTGCTCAGCCCAATGATAGATCCCATTAAACACTAGAATGGCATCTTCAAAGGATCCCCTGTTGCACCAGCAGAAGTCCAATTGCTCAAATAATGTGAAAATAAATTGAGCAAGATGCTCTTGAGTGTGTGGAGGGAAACATTTTGATACTGGGAAAGAACTGTGCAAGATGACCTCTTCTGCTTCTAATTAACAGCACACTATTAAGGAGAGTGGGCAGAGCTGTCCTATTTTGAGTTTACAGGGTTTTCTCAATTTTTTTTTTTTTTATTATTTCTAATGAAAGCCCAGTTTATAGCCAGCATTATCCAAAACTTTTAAGACTGGAAATGCAGGCAGGGGTCAGAGCATTGGGGTTGTTTCTCTGGAAAGACTCACCTGGAGCTGGATCCTCATGAACCCTGTGGGATGGGACTTAAACCTGAGCCCTCTGAAGCAAAACCTCGGGGTTTGAGTGAAATGGGGTTTGTCCAACTAGCTCAAAAGTGGACTGAGCTGGACATGAATCGGGACAAGTCTGAGAGCTGAGGGAAGAAGGAGCCTTTGGAGGCAGGGCTGGAATTAGCACAGAATCTGCAGCACCTCAGAGGGGTTGCTCCTCAGGAAGCTGCAGGACATGCACAGGACACGTGCATGTGTCTTCTTTCTTTGTGCATAATTTTCCTGGAATAGATCACTTGGATTATTTTGGAACAAAAGTTGAATTTATTTTTATCCTGATGTAAAATGGTTTCTTTGTGACCATAAGAGACATAGCTCAAATAATTCCTTACTCCCTTCTTTGTCTAGACTTCAGCTTTTATGACACTTTCCCCTTTTTGGTGATGATGCAAATGTGGTGTTGGTCATTGTAGTACTATACAGAAAACTGGGAATCATTTGCTAAAAGTAGTTAAGTGAATTATAACACACTCTGAGACAGGGATTTTATCTTGTATTGAAATTTGTTGACGTTGGCCAGTAAAATGTCAATGTTGTTCATCAAAAATATTTTAGTTTTTAAGGAAATCTGTTTAAAAAGCAACCTCTAATTGAAAAATCGGATTCCATATTCTCTTAGATAGTGTTTGGATGAATACTGATCGTCACCAAGGGTAAACAGTGGAGAGAAAAATAAATGTGTTTTCTGCCCAGCCTCTTAGGTTCAGCTAACTGCAGAGCTCCCTGCATACAGCTACTGTTTAACTAATAAAAAATAAATTAATATGAATTTCAAGCCAATGTTGTAACGTGTCACATGTTGCTTTCAAAGTAGGAAATTATTTGCTCACTAGACTTCCTGTATTTCCACTCAAGAATGCAGCCCTTTTTATTCACATTATAAAGGAGCAGGATGAACTGAATTGCACATGTATTCAAAGGAGCAGTACAAATCTGAACAGCAGCCAGGTGATCAATTATTAGGAGGCAGTACTGCATTGTGTTGTTCATCAGGAGATTCCAGAGAGAAGAGAAAGAAATTGTCAGAGAGAGAAACATGCAATGCAGTTGGAAAAAAAGGTAAAGGGGGGGAGAGAGAGAGAGAGTGGGGAAACCAGAATAAATCAGGGTTACAATTGTATGCAGAGAGCTGGAGCAGAAAGAGCAAATCAAGGTGGCAGGAAATAAAATATTGCTCATCAGCAGGAATAGGGAGGAGAAAGACATCAAAACATGGAGACTCATGCCAAAAAAAAGCAGCTCAGGATAGTGACTATTAAAAAATGCAGAAAAGAGATTTGGTAAGTGATTAAAGTAATATGGAAAAAGAGAAAAACAGTCAGACTTGCTTTGTTTGAGATGAACATCACCAGAACAAAACCAAAAGAAAATAAGAGGTGCCCAAAGTCATGAAATTAAATATTGCCACTGTCCCCTCCCTTAAAATTTCAGTGAGGAGGAGGCAACCACCCTCCCACTGAGACGTCCCACAGAAGTGGCTGCACTGCTAAGTTAAATTTTGAGAATAATGTGGTCTGAGTCCCACTGCATCCTCTGCTTCCTCTTCTTCCTCAGCCATAGTTTGGTCCTGACCAGAGGTAAAACAGCTCAATCATGCTTAAGTCTGGAGGGAATAGATCATCTTGAGGGGGAGTTTTTTAACTTGCTAATTCATAACCACAGTAGAGTAGCCTTTAAGTTAAAATAGATTATTTTGAGAGAGAATTCCTTGACTTGTTAATTCATAACTGAGGTATAGTAGTCTGAAAGTTAAAATGCTGCTGCTCACATACCCAGTCCCTCGTATTTACTGAAGTGCTTTGGCTGTGCTTGAAGCTAAATAAGGTTCAGAAATGAGTGTGCTATAAATTCCTTAGGCTGGAGACTACCAGGTTCTTCTGCTATGGATAATGAATGCAGCATAAAATGCTTTCCATGTAAGAACAGCTGATTGCTTCTGAGCCTTTGGTCCCATCCTCTGTCCTTCTGCACCATTGTGCAGCCAGCTCCTGGAAAAGGAATTGTTTTCTGCTCAAATGCAGGACCAGCTGCTGGAGGTCACAGTATGAATAATTCCAGAAATATATGGGGTGGGATAATGGGCACACTTGCCCACTGAAAAACTTGCCTGGGAAGTGATTGCTTGGCATTGCTCAGCTGCTGCAGAGGACAGGATTTACTGCTGCTGCTCATCACACACAGCACCTCACAGTGACTTTTGCTTGCACGTGCTGTAACTTGCAGTCTTTCGTCTCCTTCTTGTGGGTTTTGTGGGACGTGGTCAACGCCACAGATGAAAATGTTATTTCCACATGGAAAGTCAGCTCAACCCAGCCAAAACACCTTCACTTTGACTCCACCCTGACACCTCAGTCTTATACATTGGCCAAATTTGTTTAGAACCATTCCTTCCTGCTATTTTATTTATTGCCACTGGTTGGAAGATTAATGCAGCCTCCGTGCTGGTTATAATTCTCTCTATCAGTCTGTCTGTAGCATCTCTGCAATCCCAGCTCTTCATCACTGTGCATTCTTTATGGATCACATTACTTTCACCACTCCTTATCTAACTACTTCATAAAAGCACCTCACACATTTATAAAGCATGACAAGAGCATTACCATAAACTAGGCTACTGTGCTCAGTAAACACATCATAGCCTCTCCATAGGCTAATCACCTTAGTGGATAAAATTATCTGGGGATGAATTTATCTGCAACCATCACATCAAAAGATGAACTGTATCTCTACAGAGAGACGTTGTATTGCTTATCCACAAGAATTTAAGATCCCTGAATCATTTTGTGATGACTCAAAGTGTGGATTTGAAAGTTGGGTTTTGCGGAGCTGCTTTGTAACCAGAGGATTATTTTATAAATATTTTTTTTTAAAATCCTAGAAGTGTGACATTTTCATGTACCACATGAAAAATGCAAAGGGTACATCATGAGCATAATAACAAAATTTGAGTCTCTTTTAAGGCTGAAAGGAAAATTAATAAGTTTTCCCAGTTTGGAGTAGTTTGGAGATGAAGGAATTCAATAAATGCATTTGGCAGTTTTAGAGATCTGGTGCTTGGAGAAAGCCTGTTGGGCAAAAGTGAGACTCTGGCAGGACCAAGCTGTGCTTGCATAGTTGACACAGAATAATTTCTAAATCCTTTCTTAGTAACCACTCCTCATGCACATTTCTATATTCATTTCCCACCAGCAGCTGTGACTGAATCACTTATTTCTTATCAACTTAATTATTCCATCCAAAAAGAGAGTAGTCCTGTCTTCCTTTCATTGTGTGCTGTTCCTGAAACTTAACACTGATTCTTTGGATGGCTTTTGCTGGCGGCATTTAGAACAACATTTTGAGGTTCCAAGAACAATATTCTGTGCTTCACTCAAATTTTATTGTGAGGGTATTTTCAGGCCTAATTCCACTTTGGATTTTCACCATTCTCTGGCAAGGAACAGGAGATGTCAATACTAGAAATGTTCCTTTCAGTTCAGCAGCAGAAATGTGCATTTCTCCACAGCTTTGATACCTAGAAAATTTGTTCTGGGGAAGAATTGTGCAGCTGCAAAGCAATGATCAGAATAGCACAGCAGGTCTTTTTAATCTCTAGTTTATACTGCTGTCTGCAGTTTAAGTTATAGGAGGAGCACTGCTTCAGTGCAGGCATATTACATCTATTTTGTCCAATCTCGGTTTTTTCATCCTCTCTGACATATCAAATATTAAATTTTCCAAACCACCCAAGTGACTAGGAGCATGATTTTTCTTTAAAGGTACTTACAAGATTTTATGCTCAGCCTTACTGGCATACATCATTTAGACCAAGACATCCTATTTACAAGTGATATAGACCTCTAGGAGTGTCATATCTCACTGAAAGTCAATGAAATTTAGAGTCATAATGCTTATTACTTTTTGATATGGAACTTCAGTTATTTCTCAAAAGTAACATTCTTCTCTTTTTGAATTAAGTCCTGCCTCTTCACACAAGTCTCTTAATGGCATTCCAGAGCTGTAAATCCCACCAGGACTTCTAATTTCTAACCTCCATTTCTCAAAGTTGCTGTAAGTTGGCCTCCTTTTGAAGTAAAAAAAATCTCATTAAAAGACTGAAGATCCTCACTAAGAGAACATTGGATTCTTGCCTGCCTCGTGAGTTACATGTCTGGGTTCTGTAGTTCATCAATACAAGAGTGCTGATAGTCCTTATTACAATTCCCTTGCCACACTCCCCGTGACAAAAAAGCAATCAGTCCTGTGGGGAGTGGGTATGGCCCAGGCAGGGACAGCTCCACACACAAGAGGTGGGATTTCCTCATAGATTCTGTCATTTTGGGGACATACTGTACACAGGCATGGAAAATCCTAATTAGAAATACTCATAACCCTGCTTAAATAAGAACTGGGAGCAGATTCCTCATCAGTATTCCTCTGCAGCCACCCTTGCCCTGTTGCCTTCCTCAGCCTTGCAGGTTATTCCTCTGCCTTTGGAGCTGCAATGTGCCAGGGGCAGGAGCTGCTAGGAGGCTGCCTTGTTGTTCTTGGAGACCATTTTCCCTTTGATTCATCTGTAAGAGATCTTTTTATTATTTTTTTTAATATGCATAAGAATAAGGTCCTGTGCAAATTCCTCAGGAGATCAATTTGCAAGGCTCTTTAGCAGAAAAACCTATTCTCTGGTGTGTATATTGGTTTGATATGGAAATCCATAAGCCAGTCCAAGATCCAAGCATAACTCACATGCTGTTGTGCTCTGGGTTTTCCTTGTGAATTCAAGAGTAGAATCCATACCATTTCTCCTTCACAGAAAATACTTATTTTTAATTTCTGTGAATAAACCAGTTTGTGAGGATCAGAGTCTATTCTGTTCTGGGTGTAAGTATAAAAACCTGTAAATCTCTCAGACAAAAAACCTCCTGTGGCTGATGGCAGATAGCATTAGTGGAAAATTGTAAAAGACTACAAATCCTTGTGCTAATTAGAGCTTTGCATAGCCCTCCTTCCCCTATTATACTGAATGGGAAATAAAGTACAAATGGAAAAAAAAAGTTAATATTAAGCTGAAATACTAATATTCTGCTGAACAAAATATTTTAAAGATATAATTTTTCTCTAGAAGTTCTTTTGTTACTAATTTTTGCAGAAAAGCTTGATTTCATAAAAATGGCCTTTTTGGTCAAGATTACTCTTAGAAACTTAAGAGTTTCTAAGACAATTTCTACGATATTTCTAAGATAAATAACCAGAGATGCCTGTGAGAATGCACACTGCCCCTCTTAGCCCAGGAGTTCTCACTCCAGAATCTATCAGAACTTTGGCTGAGTGTGAAATGAATTTTCACAGGTAACTGACCTGCTTCATCCAGAAACTCTTCTCCAGGCTCTGACCACGGGCCAGCACAAAGCAAGACAATCTCATTATTTGTCTTACCCAAAATGAGGGTGTTGTGCCATGACACAGGCACTGGGGCCTCAACCTAAAGGAATGTTGCACCTCCAGGAGCGCTTTTTTAAGTGACCTGGACATCAGAAAAACCTCAGGAGGGTTTTAAAGTTTCACACAAGATGCATTTCCAGGGGAAAAGAAATTTCACTAGCCATGGTCCTCTTGTTCTGGTCTTTTGTAGAGAAGCAGCAGTTTCTCTGAGGGGGTACCCTCCAGAAACCTTTCACAGCAACAGCATTCGAGAAAATAATATCCCAACTCAAAACTTAATGACCCACAGTGGGAGTCACTTACGTTGCTGGTGTTGCATAGAGTCTTCCCAAAATGAAAGTAATAATATAGATTTTGCATAATGAACAATGAAATACTGAATATTAATAAAAATATAAATAGAAATCTAGGAAACAGGACACTGCAGTCTATTCTGATCCACTGGGCTAAAAAAAAAATCCTCTATATATCAGGGGACTTGCAGAGCATGTGTGGAGCATTCTGAGTTCCCATGGTTATGGTAATTCCACATATAAAGAATAGCTCAGCAATTTATTTGTATCAGTTATCATAATGGTAAATAATTAAGTAAGGAGTAATGCTGATGGGTTATACTTAGGTCAATTTTTGATGGTGCCTTTGTGTTGCATCAGGTTTATGAGCCAAGTTCTGCTGTTTTGTGACTTCATGGATGGCAGTTAACCTTGACCTTGTGAAAACGCATGAAAACCCTAAGCCTTCCCTGATTGCTCTGCAAATGCATCCTGTAAGCCTGATCCTTTTCTTTCTGGAGCAGATACATTATGTCAGTGGATTATATGTAAAAGAAAAATAGGAGTGTAATTGCACTGTGGCTGTGAGGAGTCTTTTATTTGTTCACTTGTGAAGTGGCTCGTGGTGTAGCATGGGACTTTGTTTTTCCATCTGTTACATATTCCTGTCAGAAGCAAAAACGTTGCTTTGTAAGTTCCATAGTAGTGGCTTATTATTTCTTAAAGTAAAGTATAGTACTTTCCCCTGTGCACAGTGTAGTCTGTAGTTCTGGCACATTAGCTGGCATAAACATTTTGATTAAAGCTTATGAATGTATTAATTACACCTGGGAAGTTTCCAAAGCTTATTCAAACTGAAAACTCTTTAATCTGCAGCCCCTGAATCTGAATTCTTTATAGTAAATGTTTAAAAAAAAAAAAAAATGGCTGTCACTGGGTTGTTTTCCTTTTGTCTTGGATGTTTGTGTAAAGACATGGAGTGGCAAGGGTGCAAATTCTTTTATCCATTAGTTTCTGGGAGCACTTTTTCAGAAAATCTACAAGTGTCTGAAGAATTTTTGCTGTCACATTGTTAAACATTTGCTTACAGTCTATAGAACTTAAGTTCTCTTTTAAATTTTGTCTTCTCTCCTAGGTCTAGCAGCAGCATCTGCATATACTTATGCATTTTCAGAATAACATATGGGTCTATGACCTTTGCAGGATGACAGCACTGGCACTTAGACTGGCCACTTGAAGCAGTATAAATAAATAGAGCTACCACAAACCAGCTGTACTCCTAATGAACTGTCTGGAAATGTTGATAAAATTGGTGCATATGATTTCTTTTGCTTGTATTCCCATGGTGAATTACCAGTGGTGCAACAAGGCCAGCCAAGCCCATGATATCCTTTGGGCACCGCTGTTTTTTATTGCAAGTAGCACAAACAGGTTCTTACAACAACCTTCATCTGGATTAGGCTGTGAGGTGCATCTGCAATGAGCTAGAAGCAAATGTAACAGAGGATCTGAATTCTAAAATCACTGGGCGTATGACCCCGAAAAGAAAGGCACATCTTATCCGTCAGCCGTCTGTGCCAGCCAAACAGCCCCGGAATTCTCACCAAAGCTCTGCTCTGCTCATGCATTCATGCACACATGCATTCATTAGGACTGACCTGCCCTAGGAAGGTCCATTAAGTGGAGCTCATTTCAAGCACAGATGGTCCTGAATAGCTTAATGTCTGTCTGGTGGCCAGAGTAAGTGAATTCTTGATGGCCTTAGACTTCTGATCACACACATGCAGCCAAGGAGGAAATGAAAACATGTTTATCATTTTGATAAACAACCTCTCTCGTTGCTGCAGGACGCTCCATGTAACTCAGCAGAGTCAAATACTATTAAATTGTCATCACTGTCAAAGGGAGAACGTAGAAGTTTTGCTACCTGAGTCATAGTTAATGACTTCCACGATGTATAACACAAATCAGTAGTGCTGTTTGCCTTTTTTATGTTTGTTTACTGATAAGTTCAGGCTTGGCTGGAATGCAGAGGCAAGTTATAATTTTGAAGTGCAAAATATGCTTTTATTATTACCTCCCAGCTAAAGGTATAAAAAACAGAGATGACTAGAAGATGGCTTTTTGGCTTCTGCCAGGCATGCACTCAGACCTTATAGGTGATTAGATGTTCTTAATCACAGCCTCCCACAACAGACTCATACTCATGATAAAATATTTCACTCTGGGGCGTGTAAACTCTGGGTGGTTTTATAACAGAGACCAAAATGAGCATTATTTCAGGAGTTCAGTGTCCTCCAATTAGAACCAAACAATTTGCAGGGTTAACAAACAGCTGTCCCTGCTTTAAAACAAGAACGATCTATTATTTCTACAGTTCTCCAAGTCTCTGCAGAACAAGGATTTCTGGAAGGCTGGGGAATATGAGCAGAGTGGCAATGACACAGATAGTTGCCATCTTCAACAGTCCAGGATCCTCCCTGGCAGGCAGTTGTGTCCCTCTGGCTTTGGTCACATTTCCTCCATGCAGAGCTGAGGGCCTCCTGTGACCTGAGTGCTCAGAAAGGATCAGCTGTTCTCACTGTCAAGCCCTGCTAATGTTTGGTGTGAAGAAGTTATAAGCCATGACAGGACATTTTCATCCATCTCTGAACCTTCTTGAAGGAAGATCAATGCTATTCCTGATCTGCAAGTTCCAATTCAGTTTCTAATCTTCTGATTTTCTTGGGGCAGAAGGGAATTATTAAAAAAAAAATAAAAAATGCCAGGTGGATAAAACAACCACTTTGTGAAATGCAACTGTCAACAAAACATTCAGGAGATGCTTACTTTGAGGATTTTTAGGCCCCTCTCCCTTCCTTTTAAAATCAATGGCAAATCCCCTATTGACTTGACTGAGTTGGATGAGGCTATTGTTGTGGAATCAAAGCCAGAAGCTACTGTAGCTCAATAAACCATAAACTCCTAAAACCAGAGACATTTGTGGGGTTTATCACAAGGATTCAAACTTTTGCTGCACTGACAGCCTATCAGGTCAATAATTCACTTTTTTTTTTTTTCAGGACTCCCAGCCATGTAATATCTTGCCAGGCCTTCCCATAATCCAGATGAACCATTGAGAAAAAAAATGGCTCAGGAAAGTCATTGGATATTGAATTAGAGCATTTCTTGGTGCTCTCCAGCCCCCTCCCCCCAAAAGAAGAAAGTTGGAAATAAAAAATAAAAATCACAGAATGTGAACTTATTTCACATACCCATCTGAACACATTGAGTGGCTTTCAGTGGAAACTGAAGATGGATTCTTGTTCCTCTCCCCACTCAATTAATTTGTTCATTTATGCAGCTGAAGTATATTTAAATAGAACCACCCACCCTCAATGTATTAGTGGTATAAATGTTCTTGTGAATGATGTAGTAAGGAGTATGCTTTTTCAATGAGGTTTTTCCCTATTCTCACTGTGTCCATTCATATCTCTATTCCCATTTTGTATATGGCTTTGTAAAAGTCTCACATGGTTGGTAAAATTCATGCCAGCAAAATACACTGCATGCAATGCTGCCCAGGAGGCATCCATAGGCCAAACATGCTTTAATGCAAATATCTGATCCCACTTAGCAGATTTTTCAGGAAACCAGGCTGTATAACATGCAGAATTTTCTCCATGTGAGGTGGATTTTTTTCTTTGCTGTCAGTACTGGAAGGGGTCTTTCTATTATTATAATAATTATTTATGCGTGCATACTTTTATAGCCTATGTAGACAAAACTTCCAATTAATGTATTTAACTGTCTAGCAGTTTTTCATTGCTTTTAGTTTCATTTTGTTTTGCCATTCCTAAACAACTACACACTTTGAGTTAAATTCTTTACTTCTCCAACAACTTGGGCTTCCACATAACAATTAAAGGTGTTATAAAGCTCTTCCACTACAACCCATTATTTTGAATAGATAACCAAATAAACAAGATTAAGTCATGTGGTTCTTAGTACTCATACAGCAAATTTATAGAGAAAATCAAGCATTTATTCTGGTTATTCACAGATATTTACCACACAGTTTGTACAGTCTAAACTTAGAAATGCTTATTACTCTGTACATTATCTTTATTGTGGAAATTGCAATCAATAAAATCACAAATCTCTCTTCTCCTAGGGCATGACCATAAGATGGATTAAACCAATGAGAATCTTTTCATTGCTTTCAATATGATTTGGATAGGGGAACAGGGACTTTGTGTGAAGGATTACTTCATAGAAAATGCAAGCATTTGGGGCTGAGTTGATTATCACAATTCCTCTTACTCCTCAGAGACACTTCAAAGACCATTTGTCAGAGGATGGCTCTCTGAATTGTTGGGATCTCTCTTTTTTGACACCTATTGGCTTTCAAAAAGCTTGTGTCAGCAGGCCAAACACACCTAATAACTGAGAGGTGCAGCAGCATGTCTCTCCAGACGACTTCAGTATTTACCACAGAGTTAATCTCATTGCAAACTCCACCATGTGACCAAAATCAGGCAAGCCAGAATCCTCCCTGCCTACCTGCCAAGTGCTTCACTAAAACTGCCACATTTGTAGAAACCCCAGGCAGCAGGACTCATCCCAGGTAGGGAGATGCCACTGGACTCCCAGACCTCTACCAAACACCCCTGTTCACAGCCAGACATGGATCAGCATCTCCACACTTCTTACTGTCCTACCTGGCCACGCAGCACACAGCTCTCAATATCCCTTCAAAAAGAGTGAAAGCCAAAGATATGAGTAATGTGCTTTATGCTCTAGTGAAAGCACTGTGCACTTAGCAATTCGTAATGGCGTGAAGAAATAATGCTCTTCTAGAAAATCTTGCACATCCTGCCCTTCAGTGGGCAGCACATGAGGTTTTGTACTAAGTTGAAACAAACCCTGCCAGATCCATGCTGCAATTTCACAAAGTAGCCAAGTATCTGTGGGGAGCAGCCTGACACCATTAAACACACAGTGATTACGAGCTAAATGCAATCTGAAGTGAGGAATGGAGAAATTACCTGGGCAGGGCATTAACCCACTGTGGTGTTTGTCTCCTTGCACTGCAGAGCTGAGGTGAAGGGGAATGGCACACCTGGCACTTCATTTCTGTGCTCAGCATATGGCACAAACGCCAAGCATTCATAAGCCCAAAGCCACCGTGGGTCTGTCGATCACTCCTCTGTGCTCTCCCTCTAATAAAACTATTGCAAATGTTCATAAAGAACCATTAGGGAGAAGCCTAATTAAACCTGGCCATCTCACACACAATGGGAATGTTTCCTGCCCTAAAGCTGCCAATTTAGTGAGTGGGGGAGGAAAGGAAGTGGTGTTGGGCCACTCTGTAATCTGGAGAGAGTCACTGCCATTCCCTAAGGGCGGAGTACTAGCACAGAATCAAATATTTGGGGAAAATCTTAATTCTACGTTGATTCCTTTAGTCTCTGTCCTTGTATGAGAAAATATTTGGGGAAGATGCCTCCAATATTACAAGCATAAAACCAGCCAACAGTGGTTGCACGTTTTCTCTAGTGTTTTACCTACACTTCTTCAGGCACAGACCTTGACAACATTATTTGTAGGCCAAAAGTTATATGGATGTCATAGAAACAGCTAATATAAGAAAGGCAAGGGACACTTATCTGCATTTTCTATTAAAAATGTAGTATAGCAGTACCTGGCATATTTGGGAGCACACAAATAGATAGAAATAAAACTGTAATCCCACCTGTAGACAAGCTGGGCAGAGGCACAGACAGGAGCACACCTGGGTGCTGTGATTAGCCACTGCTGCTCTTCCTAATCAGAGTGTCAATATTCTCTTTTTTCTTTTTTTTTGCCAGAAGGAGGAACGTGTGAAGTTATAGCAGCACACAGATGCTGTAATAAGAATCGAATTGAGGAAAGATCACAAACAGTAAAATGCTCCTGTCTACCTGGGAAAGTGGCTGGGACTACAAGAAACAGACCCTCCTGTGTTGATGGCAAGTAGCTCCTCCTGTGTATATGTTTCTGTTTGTGTACCATCCAGTAGAAAGCTGTAAGTCTTTAGATTGTGCATAGGAATTTTGTTGTGTTCTTTATTTTTAAAAAAATAGAAATATTATAAGCATATTTAGATCACTTTCTTGCTACTTTAGTGCGTGGCTCTTTGCACGTGGGTCATGTTAAGGTTTACCTGAAAACTGTGACAATATTGCTCAGTGTGGATGCTTTGATGAGTGTAAAAGATTGATTATTCATAAATGCCTGGACAAAATTATCCCTTTAGTCACTTCACAGGCCCTCTTTGGTGCCACGTTAGTTTTGACTCATAAATATTTCAAAGGACAACTGCCATTCATTTTGATTTAATTAGTCATTTGGAAAGTCAGTGGCAAGATAACATAAATAAATGAATCTTGTATTCTAGTCCTGAAACAAACATTACAGAAAGCTGGAAAAACTCTTTGCCTTTTCAAATCACTGCTGCTGTTGCTTGTCAAGGGGATTTGGCTTTTTTTAAATTTTTTTTTTTCTGAAGGAAAAGCACCATGTTATTTGTGTCTGAATTTCATATGAGGTTTAGGTCCACAGGGTGTTCTCCTCTCTGGGGCTCCCCTGCCAGCACTGCAAGGTGAAACCACACATCAGCTGGGGAGAGAGCCATGGCTGGGAAGGGCTTAGAAAATATAAATCACATAAGAAGATGGGGACTAGGTGGTACTAATCCCATTAGTTACCCTCTCCAAACAAGCTGCTCCGTGCTGCAGAATCCCTCAGTGCAGCAGATTTGTGGAATGGAGTATCTTGTAAAAATCCCTGGCTGCTCTTTTTGGTGAGCCTTGTGTGCTGTTGTTTGTACCAACCCACTTCAGAGAGCCACAGGCTGGTTTTGTGCAGCACTGTAGGCTCTGTGCTGGCCTCTCCTCACTCTCTCCATGTTGGAATCCCATGGGAGGTGATGTCTCTGCCAGTTTTGGAAGCACACAAAGTTTCCTCTTTGGGGCTGTGTTTGGAACTCAGCTTCACCCCAAGCAAGTGAGAGTGGGGAGCTCTACAAGCAAATATTGGGAAAAAATGTTCTCTTCAGGCTACCTTTCCTCAATCCCAGGCTGCCAAGGGATTAGAATGGAGCAGGGGGTGGTCCACTGTAGCTCAGACAGGAGCTGTAGTTAGACAGGAATATTAGCAGGTGTTGTGGAATGGAGAATTCTACAGCCAAAGATCATTCTTGCAGATCTGACACCAGAAAGGTGAAAGAATAGAGGCTGCCTTAGAGGAATGAGAACTTCATGTTTTCTCAGCAGGTATTTCTGGCAAGTGGATATCTGATTTATATATTAGAGATACAAAAGGAAATGTTTTGCTATTTAAAAAAAACATTCAAATTTTTAAATGAGGAAGCAGTTTCATAGCTTGTTACACTGGGAATGCAATTCAGGTTCTGAACTCATGATTAAACCCATGCTATGAATGCACCTGTGAATGATTACACTTTAGTCCACATCCTGTCATTCTGTTAATGCTTAATTACCCTGATAAAAAGAAGCTTTTCTTTTTCTGCTAAGCACACTCATAAAACGGTAGGTGAAAACTACAGCTGGTTGTAACCAAAGATCAGCTCTACAAGCCTTGAAGAATTTCATGTTCTTCATCAGGTCATGAAGTACAGAGGCAGCAGATAGAGCAGGGAGACACCATTAATTCAGCTCTCATAACTCTGTTCAGAGAAGAGAAGCTCAAAGAGTGCTAACTTTAAAGTCGGGTGCAGGTGTGCAGGTGTGGACTGGAGCCTAATTGCTCTGTCAGGATTACAATAAAGAGAAATGTTATGGCGTGGAATTTTGAAAGGAGTTAGGATAAAACAATGGCTAATATGAAAGTGTAAGGCAAGTCCCATTGAAGTCACTGGTAAGACTCACTGTGACTTCAAAGCCAGCAGACGTGAACTACAAAGGAATGTCTTCTCCTTTCAAGTTTAGTTGTTGTAGTCAGCCCATGGCTGCTTTTGTAGATGGCTGGGGAACGGTTCAAAAGCCCAATATGCTGCTGGTGAAAATTAATCCAAGGGACATTTGCTTTGGCCTGTGTTTTATCCCAGGCTTTGCTTTGTGACTTTTGACATACTGACCTGGTTTAAGTCAAAACTTTTTTCCAATTTGGTCGTTCCATTCTTGCTAAGACAAACTCCCAAAACTTCCCGTGGGAGTCCCATTGACGTCAGTGCTTTAACTCACACAAAGATTTGGGATTTGCTGTTTATTTTGGACATGAGAACATTTCAAAAGGTCACCTGCAACTTTCTACCTTCTTTACCTACCATACTGAAAGGATTAAGACCAGTTAATCTCACACTAGATTTTATTTACAGTGTGTAAATGTATATAATTTCAAGCCATAATGTGTCACTAAGAAAACTTGAATCCTAATTAAATATCCACAGGTGTTCTGGTGCCCAATATACACCCAAACAGAGACCTCACCTCTCAGAGGTGACACGGACTGGGAGACCCTTGTGAGGAGTTTGGCTGTTGGTTGATAATCACCTCGAGCCACCTCCACCCCATGGCTGTGTACTGCTGTGTATAAAACAGGCTGAACCTCAGTATTGCCCTGCCAAACTGTCACTTGATGGTACTGGGGTCAAGCTTTTGGTGTTTCCCAGTTAAACTGCATCAGAAAACACCTCATCAAGGCTGCTGCTTTGACAGTTTGAGTCCATGTTGCAGGGGAGAGATTGCATTGCCTTCCTCTCCTACCAGCTGTTGCTCTGGGACACAACTGGGCTGTGTGGAGAGCTGGATTTGTTTTCCCTTTCAGAGAATGCAATTATATGTAGGAGTCATCTTAACATTTTTAATAAGTATCAGGGGTGATGAATGGTCCTTTTGTGCCTTTTGTTGTGAGATCTGATCATGGCTAGCACACCACCCCAGTACACAGGGCCTGGCATGCTGCCCTCCTCCTGCATGGGCTGAAATTCAGGCTGAGGTGGTTTGTATTAGGAAGGACATGAAGTGGATGTGTTTTCCCAAGTATCACTTCCTGCCAGGTCCAGCAAACTTTTTCTTTGGGGTCTCATCTTAATAAAGCATAGTGAGGGCAGGCCGTGGCAGCCTCAGAAGTCATGAATGATTCCTTGTGGCTCGTTCAGCACACACTGTCCTAAAAGCTGCCTCCATCACCAGTGAATTATGCAGTAGCAACCAGAGGGGGGAAAACAAAAGCCAAACCTTGCCATGAAACACAGACACTAGTTTCTGTTTCTTTGCCTGTTCTGTTGCACATTTACTTTCAAGATTCCCTTCACTACTTCAAGGTCTTTTTTGTTTAAAGGATGGTTTGAAGTGCTCCCTTCCCTCTCTCCAATTTATCTTGCCTGCCACTTGGCCAAAGCACACACCACGGGCATCAGGGCTGCTCAGCTCTCTGCCGTGGATATTATTATTTTCTTCATTTGCCCAAATACCTCTCCAGAGCAAGCCCCAGGTGGATTTACTTCATTATTTGTTACAGGAGTTTGAGAGGATCCCCTTTTTCTGGGGAGAGCAGTGTCCAGCATTTCCAGTGGGCTCCTGAAGGCCCTCAGGTGCCTCAGCAGAAATCGCTGTCACTGGTGCAATTTCTCCTGTGGGCTGAGGTTTTATTCCTTTGTCATATCATTACTGTAGAAAAAAAGGATACTTATAACTTTAATGCTGTCACTTTTATACTGGGAATATCGTGTTTTGTACCATGTCCTTTAAAGTGGTATTGAACCATCCTGTACAGTCAGTAGGTGATTATGTCTGTGTGTTCTTCAAGGCTCGTGAATAATATATAATTTGTTCATCTATACTGGAGTTTACTGTGTTACAGTTAATGCTCTTAGACACACACTTTTTTTAATGTTTCATTTTTCTGTTCCCTTCCCTTCAATCTTCTTCCATGCTATTTTAAACTCTTTCATGGCAAACTCATATTTCTTGCGTAATTAGCTGTGCAATTTGTTGGACCTCAGAGTATGGAATAACAGAAAAGCACCTGCACTGGCTTTTGAAATTGGCCACAAAGAGACTTTCATGCAGGTTGTGCATATTGCCAGTGCTTTTAGGAAATGAGGTGGGTTTAACACCGGTGAAAACCAGTGAGGAAAAGGGAAGGTGCTACTAAAATGCTTAGCAGTACCTCTCCCTCTAAATTGTACCTGTAAGAAAGGCCTCTGCAGACACGTGAGGTGATCCTATTCCAAGTTTTCTGCAGCACAGGATTCAAAGCATTGACTCTCAGGCAGCAGAGTTTAGTCTGCATGGTTTGCTCCTGTCCTGTTTTATACCCATCATGCATCAAGGGAAAGAGAAATCATTCACTGATACAGAAAAATAAAATAAAATCAAACCAATATTTTCATTTCTCACAGATTGATTTTGGATCACCTCAAGTTTCAGATCATTCCACAATGTATGAAATATTAGCACACATGTTCATACTTCAGATTTCTATTAGTTTGAGGATCACTAGCCACCACGTGTTCCTGTAAATTTACATCACACTCCATCAGGGCAGCAGTACCAAACCAAACATGAGTCTTAGTGACCAGTGGGAGCAGCCTGACTTTTAACACCTCTCTGGGCCAGCACCTCACACCCCTCCAGCCATGCTACGGCATGATTGGTGCTGCTCATCCTTATTTTTCCATGTGCAGTAGTTGGAGCAGAGGGAGAACAGCATTCACAGCACACATTCCATTTGCTGGCATTTACCCAGGACCCACAAATGAAAATTCCCACCTGGTCTGTCACTCCTTAGGCAGACAGAAAGAGCAGCCACCCTGCTGACATCAGTTCATTTATATTTATTTTTATATTACGGGTAGGACAGTGATTGTGGAGTGAGCATCCATGATCCAGGAGTGTTCCTTCAGGAGAGAGGTGCAGCTCAGCCCCTGGTGCTGGTCCTCAGCCTCAGCATCCTCCCACAGCCCTGGTGCTACCCCAGCCTGCCCAGCTGGGAGGTGGGCACGGGGTGCACAGACACTTCCTGCCTCTCCCTGCAGTGAAAGCAGGATTCAAGCCTTGTAGAGACAAATGAAGGACTGCTATTGACTTTGGGTCAGCTCCTTAGTAAATGCTTTGTTAGAGGTAATCCTGTATCTATCAGCACTTACATCAAGTGAAAACAGTTCACAGTCACAAAGCCAATAGTTTTCTATTTATCTAATGTGTACTTTAGGTGGTATCACCAAAAAAAGCCTTTTTTTTTCCCTCACTCTGTGAAAATACTTTCAATCAATTCTTATTTCTTGAAGAAAGGGGGAAAAATGCTTTTTGAAATCCAAGGAGTCAGCTTCTCATCCCTCTAGCTGTGCTTCGGCCTAGATAAGAAGAGATCTCAGGGTCCCATATTATTAATTCACTGTCTATATGAATAACGAGCAGCCTTGGTGAATTATTCCACACTCCTGGGAAAATCTATAGCCCTGTCCTTCTGCAGCACCACTGGAGCCAAGCAGTAAGCTCATATTTATTTTTATTTGGTGAATTCAGATGACTTCATTTGTAAGGAGGAAGAAAATGTCTCTCTTTCCCACTGACATCCATTTAGTAAGCTCAGAAAAAGTCACGGAATATCGCATGTGCTATTAAAAGAAAAAAATAGAAGAGGAGGGGAGAGGTGTCTAACTGAAATATTTTAGGCTTTCTTTTTGTCCAGATCAGGTCTTCTTGAAACGCCCTTGCAACCACAAGGCAGACCCTGAGAGGTGCTGACTTCAGAGGGAGCAAAAGCGAAGCTGGCAGCGGCCATGCAGAGTAATTAATCCATTTGCCCAGGCACAGGAGCTCTCATTACCAGTTTGCCTTCCCATTGCAGGGCAGGGGCTGAAGGGAGCAGAGGGGAGGTGTGTGCCTGACCCTGCTGGGTGAGGTTTTGTGTCAGAGCACAGCCTCCTCTCCTGCACCCAGACCATCAGTGAGCAGCCTGGGGAGAGCAGGGAGGCTGCGCTTCTCCCTGAGTGAGAGGATGTGCAAACAAATCTCTGTCTGGGCATATGGAGATATATATATATATATATATATGCATTTATATATATGTGTGTGTATTTCTGTGCACTCCCTGCAGAGCCACCCTGCCACGGGTGGTGCCTCCCAGCACCCAGAGCTGCTCAGACACACAGGGATGTTTTCCTGCGGTTAAGGTGCACCCAGGCAGGACATCCAGGGAGCAAATCTGCAGCTCACCTGGGGCAGTCTGCAGGGAGGGCTTCCCAGGTGGGTGCTCCCCCATCTCCCAGTGAGGGCTGCACCATTCCTGCTGCCTGCAAACTGCTCCAGGCCCTGGGGACAGGGGAATGGGTGCTGGAATGGATGCTCCTGTCCTCCTGGTGTGAGGATGCTGCAGCTAATGAGAGCATCTGGCTGTGGGTTTGTGTGAGCACCTCCTCATCGCAGCTGTAATTTGCCTCCCCACCTATGCTCTGTATTTCTTTCTTTCTCCAGTGACATTGTGGTTTCCTGCACAGCAAAGCAGCCACCCTTTTTAATATCAAGCTTATAGAAGAGCTGAGTAATCCACCCCTGATGAAGCGCAGAGAGCTCACTTAAATCCCAATTTCCACAGGAAAAACACTTTCTTTTTCTACTCAAGAGGGGTTAAAAAAAGCTGTAAGTCATGGCACTAACTCCATCTGTGTGAGGGGTGGTCGCTTTTCCAGGCTCCAGCAGGCAGATTTCAGTGCTGACACAGAGGGAGCACAGCCCTCACAGCCAACCAAGGTGCACAAACAGCATCCCTATGGTGAAATTAAGGAATGGCGTGGCTCTGGAGCAGTGTGAAGACACACAGGAACATATAATTACTTCACCTCCACACAGAGGAAAGTAACCTTTCGCTCAAATACTTGCAATAAACTCGCTAGAGGCTAAATGGAAAAAACAGTAGGAGAGTTCTCCTCTGATAGGAAGCATTAAGTGTTAATCACAGCACTGGAAAGAGCCTGGGAAGAGGGTCTGGAGGCAGGGAGGGCAGCTGGCCACACCAGTGTGCCAGGCACCAGAGGGAAAAAGAAGCATGAGCTGGAAGGGAAAAGAGAGCCTAGAGAAAATTCCCTTGCAGGGATGAAGCCACAGGCAGGACCAGGGGCTCAGATTAAGGGTTGGTCAGGCTGCCTGGAGAGCACAGACAAAACAGAACAA
This sequence comes from Hylia prasina, assembly GCA_013397195.1. Lineage (NCBI taxonomy): Eukaryota > Metazoa > Chordata > Aves > Passeriformes > Sylviidae > Hylia > Hylia prasina. Next base: position 1,285,093 of record VYXD01008937.1, on the reverse strand, counting down.
GGGGTTTCACTGCTTTGCAGACACAGATCTGCTCTGGTGAGCCCAGAACAGGAGACTCAGCCCCCTGTAACCCATGTGCAAGTACACAGATGGTAGATCTGGGGGCAAAAACAGCTGCAGCAATGCTACGGAAGGCTTCTCACAGCAAACCTGCACCCAGTAATGCTGAGGGAGAGGTTTCCAAACATCAGGAAGGTACAGTCTGGTGTGTATCTGCCCTGCCTGGCAGCAGGAGAAAGAGATTTGCCACCATTTACTGGTGTCTGTGGAGAGGTGATCCAGCTGATGGAGGATGTGTGGTACCTTAGGAGAAAGAGGGATAAACCTTGACACGCTGCCTTCAAACAAGCACTGGGTTCATCTTTTCCTTGAATGGCAAAGCGCACATGCACAGCCCAAGTGCAGCATCCAAAATGCTCTCAGAAGGTGGTTTGACACCCAGATTTTCAGCTGGTGTAAACTGGCTCTTGAAACCCTGAGAGACCTGCTGGTTTGTGCCAAATGAGGGCACAGAGGATTTGCAGAGTTTAGGAAAATGAACAGGATGGTGACTGGCTGTTAATCCTTGCTCACAGTCCAGAGGGAATGTGTGGGACCATTGTCCAGCTAATCCATGGCCAAGGGGGGCTTAGGGAAACATGAGAGTCAGGCTAGCATCTGTGCTGTATCCTCTTACACCAAATCCTGGCAGGAATTCTGATGATACTTTATCCCTGACAGGGAAGACCATATCATTAAGTGGCTAATTCTGCACAAGCTCACACCACACATCTTTTCTGCATCAGATACTGTGGTTTTGGTGCACTGTGAAATGCTCTGTGCCTACAGGTGTCTCCAATACATTAGAGAAAATATGTGATTGGAGTATTGCAGAGCAGGAAGCTTTTTTTTTCCTTTTCTTTCAAAGCTACCTTCCATCTATAAACATGGAGCTAGTTCACAAGGCTTGAATGTGGTTTGTAAGGATTAGGGTTTGAACACAAAAGAAGTGGATAATTAAGTAAGAATGAAAAATGCTCCTCCACAGTGAGCTCTCTTTAAATTAATAAACGAGAACCTGAAGCTATTACACACTGAAATTTTAAAGAGGCAGTGACCAAATCTTTGAAGGAAGCAAACACATCATTTATCCTCTTACTGATGAAGAGAGTTCAAATAGGAGTCACTAATTTAGCACTGTGTCTGTTGTGTTGAATTGTGTGAATTAATCTGGCAACTGCAACTGGAAGCAGGGAAGTCAATGAGTGTTTAATTGATTTCAGAGGATCAATTATCCATACAATTGATCACAGACACATTTATGGTTCCTCCTCTCAGAATACAACCAGATCACTGTGGGACCCAAGCCTCTCAGAAGTTTGTCAGCCTGTAGTGTGCTTTGGGAGATTTTTATGCATTAATATTGCAGAATTGTCTTAAGTTTAGGAATCAAGTAAGGACATTGCAAGCAAGGGATTTATTTCTATCAAACCTTAGACTGTTTTCTGAGGAAGTGTGTGCTGTTCAGCATGTAAATAGCCTTCAGAGTTTGGAACAGGTCTCCATATATAGGTGTTAAAAAGCAGTTTTCTAATCCTGTATATCAAAGAAAGCATTATTCCTCTTTGGGAGCTGTTTTCATAGACCATTTTGTCATAATAACTGCTCAAGGTTAAGCAAGATGGAGGATGGCAAATTTTAATATTATTTTAGAAGTGCTGCCTCTCCCTTTTGAAACCATCATGCAAAAGACAGTGGTGAGGAAAGAACCTGTGCTCCACAATTTAAGTGTTCTGCCCAATGTCATTAGTACATAAAAACTATTCTGCAGGCAGATTGATTGCTTTTAATATGGGGGTTTGTGTAATCATTTCCTTCTGATTACAATTCCTAGGCAGCAGCCACACAGCAGAGTTTCCGAAATGCATGTGCATGGTCAGTACATTTTTTTTTTTTTTTTAATCTTCCAAATGTGCCCAGAACTCAGGAACAGCAAGGTGAAACATCAGCACAAACCATCACTCAGGAATGAAATGGAGAAGCAAATGACACTGTCTTAACTGAGGACAAAGGCAAATCTCCCATTAACTCAAATGAGAGTAGAAAACCTCTCTCTCTGTTGGCTTTCTTATTTCAAAATGCCCTCTCCTTTTTCTCCAGACCCCTCCACGAAGCACCATCAAACACGGCTGTGTGTGATATAGTTATGCAAATAACAAATGAACTCTACTTCCTTCAGAAGTTTCCTTTCCTCCTCTTGAAAACTGCCAACCGGATGAACACTTTTTAAAACAAGAACACCTGTAGTCCCTGTTATATGTAAAAACCCAAGTGCATTAGTGCAGTGAACAAATTGGTGATCCAAGGACACGGGAACCCCTTGCTCTGAGCAGGATGGGGACAGTGACCCCTGCTTTACACCACAGAGCACAGGAGCAGAGCAGCAGAGGAGAAAATCTGCACAGTTTTGGACAGGCTGTGTTTCCTCTGGGATTCAGCTCAGTAGCAGAGGCTCTGCCTTCAAAAATGGGGTGAATTAGCTCGTGGGGCCAGGTGTGGAGAGAGGCTTTGGCTGCTCAGGAGAGCAGGCAGCCTCTGCTGAGAGAGGAGCTCCAGGGCAGCGGAGCAAAGGATGGAGGAGCAGGAATCTGCTGTCAGACCAGAGATGGAGAAAGGCTAAGAAAACAGTGGGGGTTTAATTGATACAAACTCCCCATCAGTCAATCTAGCTTGGAAATTAGAGGAGTACTACTAGCTCTAAGAGGGGGTTGGCAACAGCTTCCCACCAGGGATGAAAGCTGGTTTTGAAGACTTCCAGTGTCTTTTGTCTCACCCACAAAATGCAAAGTAATTGGTATTATTTGATCAAAATACAGTGCAGCATACTGGTGAGCAATGGGTGGATCACAGAGAGAAACGCCAAGACAAAATGCTGTACAGCAGACTCATGAAATTCATTTTATGTTAGAGACCAAAAAAAAAACTCTCTTGAAGTCTTTAGTTACAGTTTGGCTTTATTTGATACAATCATTTTTTATTGTTTGGTTGACCAACATTGGTATCTTTTTTCCATTCATTTATTTGCAATAACCTGCTGATAAATCAGCTTTAGCAGTGGAACCAATTAATTCTCCATTGTAAATATTGACTTAGATATTTTTAATCTATTCTGTTTGTCAGAGATGGCAGTCCTGGACCTCCCTGGATGAGCAATAATGAGGCATCATTGCAGAATCCTTTTCTACTACTCCTCTGAAACAGCCCTTGTAAATTCTGTGTGATCATTGCAGGAAAAGACCCCACAGCATTTGCAAACACAAATTAAGTAAATTATAGTTTTGCTACATGACTTGCACTCTTACCAAGGACCCCTGGTGCCCACAAGTGGGGATTCTAGCAGAATGTGTCCATTTGAGTTTGCAGATTTCCCAGCTGAGCTGCTCATTAACACGTGGCCGGATGGAAACTGTGATCAGGAGTGATCTGTGATTACACGAGACATGATCTAAATGTGTTTTACACATTTAGATCATGTCTCTTGTAATCACAGATCATGTCTCTTGTAATCATTTAGATCATGTACAAGAGACATGATCTAAATGTTTGTAGCCAGGTTGGATAAATAGAATGAATGGGGGAGGTTTTGAAACTCCTAAAATTCAAACCTAATTGCAAATTACCCAGGTCTGTGTTTTACTGTTTCATGGCACCTTTTGAAAGCTGATACAACTTCCTAATAGAAGGAATATATTGACGAAGCTGGTTAGAAGCTTAAGCTCTGAATGTATTCACAGGTCTTCAGTGAAACCTCCTGCAAGTGTGTGCTGAATCCTATCAGTGTATTTCTCAAATCATCAGGAACACTCATTTGCAGCTAGCTTTGGGTTAGACCCTTTCCATCTGAACCACTTTCATTTTAAACTCATTACTTATGGTAAGCATAGCCACACTCTTCATGCATTTTGCATATTCAATTTTCAAGCCAAAATATAGGAGCTGCATTAGCTTCAGTGCTCCCAGCAGGTAACCAGGCTCCTGCAATATCAAACCTTATGTCACCACCAGTAATAGGCTGAAATAGTCCTACCCTCATAAGGACTGTGCCTGCCCGGCTCCTATTAAAATTAATGGGCACTGGGCGTCCATTCCCTCTAGGCAGCTTTGGAAATATCAGCCAAAAACGTAGTTTGTAAGTATTAACCTTTAGGAAGTTAGTGTTGGCAGCTTCCCACTGCTGTGCACTGGCTTCCAAAGCTCTGCTGAGGCGTGAGCCCTGCCCTGCCCTGGTGGGAGAGGCTCCTCCAGGCTGCTTGGGCACCCTCGGGCTGTTTTGGCTGAGCAGAGCCCGAGGGAAATCACCAGGCTGCCCTTGCCCTTCTCCCAGGAGCAGCCTGCCCTGAGCCTGGCTTTTTCCTGGTCATCAGGCAGAAAGGAATCCCAGTCCCATAAAGGTCAGTAGAGGCGGTGTGAAAAATGCTGCTCTGACTCAATGTTGAAGTCTGGGGCAGAAATGCCAAAAATATTGCAGGCTAACTGTTAAAATAAGCATATTTGGTGTAGCAAAAAAAAAATTGTCTGTGAGTGCTTTTATATGTTAAACCGTGTAAGGAAATTTGCCCTGCTGATTTAATGTTCTTTAATTAGTTGGGGTTTTTTCAGGCTTTTTTTCCTCTCCTGTCTGTGTTTGCAAAGAAAAATCGTCTGGTATTTTAAAAGAAAAATAAGATTAGAATAATTTATTATTGGATTACTATTAAACTAATAGAAACAGCCATATAAATTCATTTCTATAAGACATCCTCCAGGTCTCAGGTCTAATCCATACAGATGGTGACCTGTGAGGAAGCAGTGTTCCAGGAATAAATTTGCTGGTTTAGACTGGAGGGTTTCAACCCAGCTAATAAACTCTCAGTGGTGCATGACTGAAATGTTACTGCAATAGCTGGAGAGCAAACTGTCCCCTGTTTCACTTTTTTTTTTCCCTCCAAATAGTTCTAAAATAACCAAAGTGTAATCACCACTCTCAACTAGCAGATTGTTCATGGACACAAAATACAGTCCTAAATCAAATAAATTGCCAACTGTGAAGCATTTGCTGGGCTCTGCTTTGCATAGTATGAGATAAGAAGCAAATATAACACACTGGTCTCTATTACTAAACGCTGCTAAAAATGCAAAGTGATAAATGTGCTCTTTCAATTTCAATATAGCATCATTAGTAGAGAAACCCTATAAGGATCACGTGCATCTTAATGGCCTGCATCTTCACCACCACTGTGAGTGCAGCTCTGTGCTTTTGCTGGGACCCATTTTGCCATTTTAGGAAACATTAGTGTTGTTTTGTTGCATTTTTGTTCTGGTGTTCTTACTTTTTTACTTTCCCTTCCTAAATATGAGTGTCTAGTAGTGAGAGACCCAGAGGAAATGTGTGGCCAGGGACACCAGCAGTGCTGGCAGATCAGAAGCAGCAGAAGGGCCAGCCAGAGCCCTTCCTGGCTGTGCTGAGTCCACATGTTTTGGGAAAAATTATGGCCAGGCTTACTGCAGTATCCCTGTGCTCAGGGTATGGATTGTGCACTTGTTCTGCCAGCTTTTCCTGAAATATTGGGTCCTGCTCCGTGTAGCTTTCTGTAGAATACAAATCAGCCACGCTGGTGTAGTGTCCTGCTTGTACAACATATCTGGGTTAGGTCTACCCTTGCATTTGCTCACTCCATGGCATGCTACAATATGTCAAAGAATGTAGATGCTGCTGCTTCCTATATAATTTTTCAGCTCAAAGTGACAGGTGCCCGGAATTATTACCGTATTATTTTGGTTTGGGGTTTTTTCGCTACGAAAACAGTATCACAGATGTTGAGAGGTTCTTCCCAGGAGTTTTGCAGAGACCAAGGGGGCTACATTTGCACTCTGAAATCTAACAAAAAAATACAGTCTACTATTTTATGCTGCAAAACAAGGCAGCAGCAAGGTGTCCAGCAAGGGCAGGAGCAGAGGCTTCACGTAGTGAGAAGAACAATTGGGCTGTGGGCAAGACAGGAGTGAAGAGAAGCCACACTGCAGAGTGTCAGCAGACTTGCTGTGTAGGTAATTCTGGATGCAGTCAATAATCTCAAATATTTGGACTTTTCTCTTGTTTTTGAAACCTGAAAGAATGTACAATAAATAAATTAAAGATATGCGATGTTCAGATCAGTGGTCCTGTGAAGAATGAGATAAGAGCAGATCATGGGGGGCAGTTCCACAGGGTCGTGATTGCCAGTCACTCTGGGGAAACCCTGAGGTGAAAGGAGATATTCCTACAGCCTGCTTTTCATTCCCATCCAAAAATACCCTCCCTTCCAATTTCTCTTTGGCGTCAAAATAAATGAAAATGTTTCATAGTGATTAATGGTGTGCTGGCTACACATTGAATGCCAGTAGGGATGCAGCTGATCAGCAAAGAGGATATTTTCAGAAAACCTCATCACATTTTGTTTTGCCTTTATGCTGACACATTGAATTTTGGCAAAAAAAAACCACAAAACCCTCACGCAACTCCGCCAGTTGTGTAGGCAAGAGTGTGAGCGCTCAGACCCACACGGGAGGGCCAGTCCCAGGGTGGTTCTCTGGTAGGAGATGCTCTCCAGAGAAATGCCCCATCACTGCACACCTGCTGGGCTGCTGGCCACCGTGTGCACCTGGATTGTCCCCCCCAGGGATTCTGTCTGCAGGACAGGATTGCAGGAGCATCTCCGTGGTCTCCAGGACCACCCAAGGCTGTGTGGCATTGAGGGACCCAGCAGGTGCCACCTCTGAGAAAGAGGGAGGTGAGAAATGTCACCACGTCCTTGTTTCCTTTAGGAAACAGTTTAGTTATTTAAGAAGTGCTTACAAGGTTTTGGAAGAAGGACCCAAAAAAAAAAATCTGCAACCTAATGCAAATTAACTCTGTGCTTGTAGGTTTTGATGGAGCTGGTTATACATAAAGTCTGTGCTGTGTGTATTCACCTGGAGACCTAAACTATTATGTAGAAAAAAGAACAACAACAGCACAATATTGTTGCTTTCACTACCATTGATCTTTAATTTCCCACTTCAATTTTGCTTTCTAGATTAAGGGGGTGTTTTTTGTACTGCTGTGTATGCGAGATGTTTAAAACTTGCTTGAGATTTCAATTTCCAGAGGGTTCTGTTGGCTGAGGTTGTAGCTTATCTAATATTTTGATGAAATCCAAGCTCTGTGCTGTAAAAGCCTATTTGGTTTTAAGCTGTTGTTCTCACCACTAGAGTGAATAATCCAATTTTTAATTATTTTTTATGGTTTTTTGGGGAGGTTGAGTTTTATTTGCTGAAAATTTTGTTGTTTGTCATTACTGTAATTTTAGTGGAAGGGACATTGGAAAAGCCAAGCCTCACTGGAATAGATTGTTATCCAGTGTAATGTATTGATTAGGTCAGGCAGTAAATTAACAGCAGCAGAACACCATTAAATTTTGAACTTAATTGCCTTCTACTCTTAATTTCTATTGGATATAATCAATAGGTGCCAGAGGAAAGTTAAAAGAGTTATTTTGCAAGCTGCTATTTCCTGCAGCATAATGGAAAACTAATGTTTCATCTTCTAGTTGATGCAAATAATTTGTAGTTCGAGTGTGGCCACTTAAACATTTTATCAAAGACTCCCTTTTAGTTCTGTCTTGATTAATCTTCATCCCTTCAAGAAATAAACGTGATTTAGTGACACAATCTGTTTTGGCTTAGCTGCCCCTTTGGTCTTTGTTTCCCTGGAGGATCTCTCCAGTCCCTGTTCCCATCTCCAGCCATGCACACCCTGAGTGTTTCCAGGGGAGGGTTCTCAGGCCAGTACCTCTCAGTATAATTTCCTTTTCCAGGGAAATGTTGTGCTACAGCCAGCGGAAATGAAGACCGTGGCCTTGGTCTTGGCTTTTCTTCTTGGTTCTTTTCTCAGCTTGTTTGTGCAAGTTGCTCATTTCTCTTATTTTCCTGCCTGAAAAACACCAATGTAAACAATTGCCTTTGCCAGAGGCTGGTGTCAAGCTGAAGTGTTGCACTTTCTTGCTGGACTCCCTGTGCTGATAATACATTTTGTTCTCCTCTCCAGCCCCAGTTTGTTACTCCCTCTGTCTCACATTTCCCTCTATAGTAATATTTTAGACACCTACTTAAACCTGCTGTTGAATTTCAGTATTGCTTACCCTGTTGTAATCTAAACCCAGTCCCTTATAAATCAATATCTCAGCTCTGTTATTATTTTTACACCTCTTTGAGCACTCTTTCCATTACCTGGTCTTTTGCTAATAAAATGCTGCAAAGGGAACACGGTGTTTCAGGTGGCCCCACGCCAGATCCCTGTGCCCAGTGTCACTGCCCTGTGGAGTTACAGGGACATTAAACAGCCACTGAATGGAGGATCGACATCTGATGCAAATTAGGGAATTACTGCAAATTTTGGTGGGCCTTGGAAAGTGTATTACTGAAGCAGCACGCAGAATAAAGCAGGCCAAGGTAATCACACCTCAGTATTTTACAAGGGTGTCAGTTCTGTGCCAGTGGGGCTGCTCCATATTTATAACTTTATATAGGCATGAGGCAAGTCACATCCAAGCTAATGGGAGTTTTCCAGGAGTGTTGATTCACGCTCCTGATGAGAAATGAGTATAGCCCCTTTTGCTCATCTTCACAGCAGAAATAGCAGTTAGAGTTGAGAAGAGTCTACTTGAGGTTTTATGAAGTGGAGCATAATGATGCACCTAATGAACAGACCTTCACAGAAGTCTCATTTTCTAGGAGAGTTGACCTATACTTGCTCTGAAAACCAAGCATCTTCAGGGAGTGGCAAGTTACCCACCTCAAAATAGAGTGACAATGAGTGATCCTTGCTCTGAAACCTTGACCTACGTCTCTCCACATCTCTAGTGACAATAAAATGTGTATAACAGGGATTTTACTGGGAGCACATTTGTTTTTATTCAAGTCCTGTATATTAAAAAAACATTGCTTGCTGCCTGTGCAAATACAAAAACTGCCAAATCATCAAAGGAGCTGAGTATGAATTTACCTCTTTGACAATTATTCCTTGTCACATTATTCTGGTTAACAGGGAATTCATCACAGTGGAGAAGGCAAAAATAAAGCCTCTTGACAGTTACAAGAAATTACCTGTGCTTACAATAATATATTTTCCAAGGGAAGCTGGAGGGCAGAGTTTGGCAGTGCTGAAGCTGTACCACCTGCAGTGATGTCCTGTGACCATCACTGGCCTGGACTTCACCTTTGCAGAGGGGAGACCTGTTTGTCCGTGTTACAGACCAGCAGGAATTCTGGAAGGTTCACAGTCCCAGCTGCCCAGAGAGGCTGAAATGCTCCTGTTCTGGCTGTTCCACTGGCGTCCATCACATCACTGGCCTTTATTCTGGGAGGAGACAGAAGAGGTGATGTTGTGCCTGTTGTGTATTTAGGGAACTGATCCACAAAGCCCATGGAAGCCAGTGGCCAAACAGGAAATTGGACGTGGGGCTAATTGAGCGCCCCTGGCCAGGAGGGTGTCAGCAGCTATAATGGCATTCCCATTTCCCATGAAGAGCTTCTCCTCGTGCTTCACTCTTCTGCCAAGAAAAAGATAAAAGGAGATTTTTCTCTGTCTCACTGAGGAGAATCCCCTTTTCATCCAAATGAATTATGCTGTCTTCAAGGCGCCAGATTAATCTGTCTGTGATATCCCTCGTGCATTGCTTCCAGACTAACACATGATCTGTGTTTCCTCTTCATGATCTACTGGTGCAGATGAAAGCTAGCACACATGGTAGGCTGGAGAGACTGCTGCTCACAGCCATGGAAATCTCTACAGGAACAACTCTGCCCTGCTGGAGGAGAGAGGTGCTTAGTAAGACAACATTTACGTTAAGGTTGATTACAAGGATAGTTTGATGCAGGTGAAGCTCCTTCTCTGACTCACTGTCGTCATAAAAACTTTGTGAACCATAGATTATTGCATTTTAGGCACCCACAGCAGGACAGGCAGACAAGGTAGGAAGTCTCAGAGACACACATGAATTAGGATTAAATGGAGCAAACTAATTCCCAATCAGATCTACTCAGCACTAAAACAAAGAAGATGGGAAAAGGCAGGATCAAAATTAGCGAGCTAACAGATTGCATTTCTGGTTGGGAGGAAGTCCTGGGTTATGAAATGCTAGTGGATTTAAAGTTCAATTCTACCCTTATTTGTCGTGCACATTAGTAATGCATATCTGCAGCCATCACCTTCTAGTTCAATCAGGGCAGTGAGTTTTTGTTTTTTCAGGAGTGCTGGAGGCTTTATAGCTTAGCCTTGGCAGAAGTCTGCCTGGTATTATACAATTCACACCGTGGTTGGGCTGGGCACTGCAATTGTTCCTGCTCTGTCTGTTCTCTGCTGTGTTTGTAAAAGGATCAGCATTGGAGCTGTGAGGTTTTCCTCTTATCCCTAAATCCAGAAGTGTATTTGTACCATTTTTTATCCCCAGAAAGTTATCCACTGCTCACCACTTGCTTTCCTGAGAAAGAGTCTGACAAGACATTTTGGAAAGCAGGCGTTTTTTGTCTATGCTCTTTGCAGTACTAAGAAGTTATACCAGGCAGTAACTCTAGTTAAGATCCAAAACCTCCACACAGCAACAACAAAGCCCCCAAATCCAAAAGAAAAAAAGTAACCTGCCAAAAAGATACAGTCCTTCAGAGGTTTTGCAGGGTAGTTTTGGGAGTTTCAGGCAATAATATTTTCTTTGCATAACTGTTCAAACTGAGTGCATTGACTCCATGCATAAACGGCTTTCAACTCTCTCCTGTCATTCAGTCTAAAGAGTGTTTTGGTGGCACTTTGGAGTTCCTCAAAACATTGGTACTGGCAGGTGTAAGACCTTTGGACTCTGCTGAAGGGGAGCTGAAGGGAAGCTTCATTTTCTGGAAGAAGCTTTGCCATTAGTTTCATGGCCAGCAGAACTAACAAACAATGGCTGCAAGAAAACTGAGTGACAGGCTGACAATGGGAAGGACTTTTTATGGCATTGCTGGAAAAATGTGTGAAACCTTGCCATGCATTTGCACATATTTTCCAAGAGTTTCAACCAAACAAGGGGATTTCCACATCTTTGTCCTGAGTGACAAGCAAGTGCATTTTATAAAGATGTGTTCTGCACTGCCATAAATAACAATTTCTCTTTTTGCCTTTGCAAGCCATCATCAGGAGGTGATGCCATCACCTCCTCATTCCTACCCTCCATCTACCCACAGAGCCATGAGAGCATGCATGCAAAAATGCATAAAAATGTCAGCCTTGCAATTTAAATGTCAACTCTTCAATCTTATTCCAGTACATTTAGACCCTCCTTTGCACACAGTGTGGCTGACTTCTTACAATTCTAGTTTTCTCCAAAATGACAGAGGAGGCATCCGTGGCCCTTTCTGATAGTTCCATTTGTTACTGTCCCCTTGCAGAACAGGAATGTAACACAGTGTGCTCTGCTGAGAGACCAGTCCCAGGCAACCCCTTAGGGATTCAAACAGACATTTTGATTGTCTTTGCGCTGATCTGACTCCCTTTTGCTTCACCAGAGTTCAGCAGGCTCTAGCTGAAATGCTGCTGGGATTTGGCTTCCTTGTGATATCTCCCAGCACCTCTGCATGGGGGGAAGATGCTGCAGAGGTGTGTCTCTGTTTCCCATCCCTTTCAGCACCATGGAAAAAACAAAACACAGAATTAGATAGGTAGATATAGACATATACTGGTGTGTAATCCACTGCACAGCTTTGTCTAGATGTTTTTCTCCCCCATCCTGTGCAGTTTTTTCAGGTCTACGTCAAGGGGGGGCATTTGGCATGCACTGGGTGATGCTTTGGTGGGAGCTGCAGGCTGCTGAAGAGCACAAACACACCTCTGCTGCTCTGCTGAAGCTGCAGACACAGCCTGCTCCTCCCTCTCTCCCCGTAGTGCAAAATGCTATTCTAGAACCCACTTTCAAAGACTGAGGGCTTCCAGTGAGTTACCTAAATTCTGTGCTTGGGCACCTAAACAACATGCCCTCAGTGGTTTTCTAAATTAAAAATTGCAATTTAAACAAAAAGGACTATCTATAAAATTCATTTTCTCGTATTTATTCCATTTGAAATTAAGACAAAATACAAGGGGTGAAAAAAATAAATTTACATAACTTGATAACTTTTGAAGAATTTCCTCCAGAACAGCAATAAGAAATATACATGTGTTCATTAGGAGATTTCTCTGGGGTCGGATTTTTTTGTATTTGAGATAAAATCTTATAGTCATTCTTAAGGAACATATGAGCTCCTTTCTATTCCACTGCCCACAGAAAGTGGAAAGGATTGCCTCTGCTTCTCTCTCTGGCAGAGAACACATATACAACCCACTATTTTCACTGAAGGATCAGGGATATTTTTACCATTTTCCCCCATGTCCTGCAGAGCAGCTTGTACAATCCACAGTGATCCAAGGACAAGAATGTGCTTTCCCTTCTACCTTGGCAGGATTTTATAATGTCAAGGTAGGGCCTGAAAAGTGCTTTGAGTAGAAGTGTTGAAAAGGCACAGGGAACTGCTCTGGTGTGATGAGACACCAACTTGGCTGCAGCATGAGCCTCCCCATTACTACAGAAGCCTTTGGAGGTCAAAAGCTGTCCCAATTTGACTATTTCCACCTGCTTTCTAATCGAAAAAGAAACCTGATAGTGTCTGAATTATTCATTTATGTTAAAATACGAAATCTTGAAGCACATCAGCCACTGAAGGCTCTTCCTTGCAGAAGCCCTTCTGCATTTCCCTGGCCAGGGCTGCTGCTCCCTGCCAGGCAGAGCTGTAAGGTCTCCCCGTGGGTTCCCAACACAGAACTGAAGCCTTGAATGCTCCCTGGCCACAGACTGAGGCCCTGAATGAATGCACAGTTACTGAATATTCATTTTGTCCATTCTTTAGAAAAATAGTCACAATTTAAAGTGCAAGAATAGCTCCATTCATGAGCCACGACGTGAGCAGAGCCTCTGCCACCGGCGCCGTATCTGCCTTTCTTAATAAGAAGCCAACAAAGCTGATCTATTACCGCGTATAAAGATAATGAAAAAGAGGCATCCAGGGAGAGAAATTATGTTTTTGTCATGAAGTGATGTGGGCTGATTATAAGCACAGGTATTATTTCCCTCTGTTGTTCACTTGTCTGTGCAGAGTGGGACAATTGCTGCAGGGCTGGGCAATATCAGGGTTTCAACATTTGGAACAGCAGATACTTAGGGTAAAACTTTCCCCTGATTTGAGCAGAACTATTCATCACACACGTAGCTGTCATTAATCTTACATGCAGAGCCAGGCTTCTCATATTTCAAACCCTTTGGAGAGGCAGCTTTTTAATCTATATTTGGTTCTTCCTTTTTCCCCCTCTGAGATTGGTTTCCCTTTGCATATAATGCTGCAGTAGTTTCAATTTAAACAGAACCCTGAAATAAAATACTCGAATTTAAAACCCTAGCAGAGAGAAAAGAAACAATTATCTTGAAATTCTTTTTTTATTTTTTTGGAGGTAAAAAACTTGAATGGCAGCACTGCTGACTGCCAAAATTGACCTGTATTTTAACTTCTGTTTCAAGCAATGCATTATCTTAATCACAACAAGAGGGCGCATACTCCAGGATGGAGCCATAAATTCAATTAATCTCAGTAGTAATTCACAAAGCAATTCATTATAATATAATGCAGCATCTTGAAGTATCTAAATTGCAGCAGCTGAAGATGCTTGGTGGCCAGAGGCAGATGCAGAAGCAGCTCAGCAGCTCCTGGTGCCAAGTTCTAACAACTTCTGCCTCCTCTCTGACACACCAGTCCAGACAAAAGGCAGATCTGCTCCTACGAGCCTGCACAATGAATAAAAAGTTCAAGGAAACAAAAATGTCAGGAAGAACAGGAGAAAGGACAGAATTGCTGTGATGGCAGCAAGTGGCAGGGGGGTGAAGTCTCAGCTTATTCCCAAAAACACATGAACTCTGGCAGCTGCAGGTCATGAAGTATTCCTATCAAAACTTTCTGGTGACCAAGAGCAAAATTTATGAGTGATTTCAATAACTCTCTGGGTTCCTGAGGTAATAATATAACTGCCTGCTCCTAGTTTTGTAGGTCATTAATACAGCTCACATTCTAAACCCTTCTGTCTGCTAATATTCAAACAGGATGTTCTTGGAATCCCAACCTCTTTGGCCGTTTTGCAGAGCAGAATCTGGACACAAAGCATTATAAATTCAGCACTGTGTGTCACTATGGGAACTGTTTCTGCTGCCAGACAGCGTTGGGAATGAACTGGGAACTGGCTCTTTAGGCATGTGTGTGTGTCTGTGTCTCTGTGTCTGCCAGGCAGGCACACGCATAAACATTCAAATGCAGATGTGTAAATTTTACCATTAAGTGTTTGCACCTCTTTGCTTCCCCATTTCTTCTTATTTTGCTTCATTTAGCATAGATTATCTTGGTAAGTCTGGAAACTACTCAATTACTGAATTCCTTTCAAAGGAAGGGAAAAGGAAGATTACAAAATTCATCAAGCTAGCATAAATCACCGTATCTTCCCCACCTGAGGATCTGACCCTCTAACAGTAGTTTCTTTCTTCTTTATAAAGGTAATTATTCTATTAAAATTAATAGTAAAATGAATACTGCTGTGACTGAATTACATGGGATAAGCGTGAAATACTGTGATCAGTTCTGCTATGAATTAGTAATTATAGTGTGCCCGGTGAAATCTGCATCCTTTGCTCTCCTTCCCTGCTATCTGCCTTGGTTTGGTTGCCAGCACTCTCTCCAGGGTTGGAGCTGGAGATTGCTGGTGCTTTATGCAAAGAGGAGGCGTTTGCAGAACAGTGCACCCCTGAGTTTTAAGGTAGCAGAAGAAGTTACAAGATAAGCTTGGGTTTGTTTGTATTTGAAATAGCTGTGATTGCCTTTCTAAATGTAATGGGGTGGGGGGGTTTTAGTGCCTACATAGATGAGGTGAGGGGGAAAAAAGAAGAGAGGGAAAAAAAAGAAGAGAGGGAAAAAAAGAAGAGAGGGGGGAAAGGTCTGCCTCCTTTCCTCCTCTTATTCCCATGTGAAAAGTTTGTGTTCACATGACTTTGAGTTGATGCTGCCTGGAGCAGTGGAAGGAGCTGGTGTCTCAGAGGGATGGCAGCTGGGATAAAGAATAAGCCAGAACAGGAGGAGCTTGTGGACCTGCTTCAGAAAGAGCTGTGTCCCAGCTCCTTGCACTCAGGTGCTTCATGCAAAGTTTAAAGGGGACCTTGAAGAGGATAAATGATGATGAAAACCAGGATGAAAGGCAGCCTTTCCCACACAGACATTGAGAGCCCTGCCTTGGGCCAGCAATAGCAATTATTAATCAGCTAAATGATGGAATGTAATAATCCTTTTTCTTTTTTTTTTTTTTTTTTTTTTTTTTTTTTTTTTTTTGTTTTGTTTTGTTTGTTTTGGNTTGGTTTGGTTTGGTTTGTTTTTTTTTGTGGTGCTATAAGGTCATAGGGCAGAAGTCAAGCATCAGGTCTAGGCTGGTTTCTCAGGAAGAGATGGCAGGGAAGTTTTTCCCTGCAGCCTTTACAGCCCTGCCATGCCAGGACACCTGCTCAGCTCAGGGGCTCTTCACCTCAGCACGAGCTGAACACCCACATCCCAGTGGAATGGGATCTAGGGAGGAAACAGATGGAGAGAGGGCTCCTCCCCTCCAACACTCAGTGACTGGAATCTGACAGCCTACAAGAGCTGTGTGCTCAACTCAGCCCCAGAGGTGGAGAGAGGAAATCAGAGATGCCCAGGCAGCCTGGGAAAGCTCTAACTGGCTGCATTCCTGTGAAGTAATTGCTTTTGTTAATTGGATTTTATTGTTATTATTCATATTAGGTGATCACAGGTTGGTTTAGATAGCCCATGCTTGATTAAATAGTGGCCTGCTGTAGTGATAAATGCAAACATGTTCCAATGGATAAAAAACTTGTTTCTCGTTCTTTAAAATAGTGTAGCAACAATTTCTAAAAAAAAAAAGAAAAAGGGGAAAAAAAGGAGACTTATACTGTCATTCTTAACATAATATATTTTGCTTCTTTGACAATCCCCAAGTTAATAGAAAGTTGTTCATTTTCCCTCCCTAAAATAGCCTGTGTAGTGCACAGCTTACCCAGATCAATAGAAGCATTTTTTCACCCCAGGAATGCAACCTCAGACAACTTGTAAAAGGTCATATAAACTTTTGATGCAAGCCATGATTTTTAATTCATGTGGTCTACCCGTGTTTCCTAGCACCTGAACTGTCCTTTCTGCAAATTACATTCCTTTTGTGAATATAAACAGTTTATTAAAACTCCTGTATTAATTATTTAAATGAGTTTATAAATATTTGAGGAAGCCCATGCAAAAGGAGCTCATAATAAATTATTATACTCTACCTTCACTGAAAGCTAAATTAAAGAACTCCAAAGATTGCCTTTTGTGAGAAAGCCTTTTCAGCTGCTTGTCATCACAAGGTCTGAGACAGGAGAAATTTGTCTAAGTAGCAGCAAAAAACATAAAAATCAGCACCTAAAGGTCAAAGTGAGATAACAACATTTGTATCTTAGAGTGTTTGTACTAAATGTGTCACAATCGAGTGTGGGGCCGTTCCTTTAGCTGTGCTCAGTGTCTTTTGGGGGAGCCATCAGTTTCCAGCCTCAGCTTTGGGGTCACAGGTGTGGAGACTGAATTTCTGACAGAAGGGGGAGGATTGGTGCTGAGGAGAGGCCTGGAGCAAGTGAGAGGAGGAATCACTCACACAGATCGATTGATCGAATGTGAAGTCAGATACTCTAAGTGGTGCTGGAAAGAATATCAGCCCTGAGAGTCTGTGGCAGATCAGCCCGAGCAGTGCAAGGGGATTTCTTATATGAAATGAAATGGAAAAAAATAAAATTATATTTAAAAATGGCGGCAGCAGAATAGCAAAAACTTCTGTGGATAAATTTTTCTAGAAATTCTTTTCTGGATGGAAGAAAGCTTCCTATTGGAGCTGTCAGTTTTGCAGTGTTGGTGGGTAAGAGTCACTTTGTGGACATTCCCATCTTTTGGGTCCTGTTTTCTGTGCACATTCCCATCTTTTGGGTCCTGTTTTCTGTGCACATTCCCATCTTTTGGGTCCTGTTTTCTGTGCACATTCCCATCTTTTGGGTCCTGTTCTCTGTGCACATGGTCATGTCTGGCTGCCAAGGACATTGCACATTATAAATGGCAGGTGCCAGTCAGGAGAGAAGTGCTTCTGCAGAGTTTGGGCAATGGATAATTAAATTGATTAAATAGGAAGAGATGTCTGGTGATGCACCCCTTCACCCCTGTGCATCTTTCTTAATTGTCCTGTGTTCAAGGAGCCTCATGAGGTGGGCACGTGGACCCTATGACAATTTGGTAAAATCAGTTTGTGGTCATGCAGGATGGACCAGGAGATGCTCCTGCTGTAAAGCCTCAGAGCGTGACCTGAGGTGATGGTTGATAAAACCAGAGCACTTGCAGGGATGGACTCAGCTCTCTGAGCAATGACAGCTCAGATCAGTTGCACACAGCCAGTCTTTACAGCTTTCCCAGCACTTTTCACCAGCCTGCTTCTCTTGTTCATCCACCTTCTCGTCTACTGGTGATCACTATTGAAGCAGAAAATCAGAAATATGAAGTCTAAGGACTGCAACATAATGCCCAGAATTAGAGGGCTCACTAGGCAATTATCCTTCCTGTTTGATCAGGTATTTTTGAAGATTAATATTTAGAAAGAAAACCCAGCTATTTCACCTTTGTGCTGTTTTAAAGTACTTTAAAATTATGGAGAAAGGGAGTATTGTAAAAATAATTAAAAAAAATAAAATCATAAAATTTCATCTCAAGCTTTCTGTTCAGTTTTCTGGTAGCTACAGCAATTCCCAGTGTCTTTGTTTAGCTATTTCTCTTTGGAGGGATCCTGCTTGCATACATTTTGCAACAGGCAAAATGAACACATTCTGCAAAACCTCTTCCACTAATTCATGCTCATAATTGTAAAGAGCTCGCACTGGGCACACTCAGGCTCCACGTACATTCATTTTGTATGAGCATTAATGAGATCAAGTGGAACAAGGACAGATGTTTGTGAAAAACAAACTCTCTTTTGTGGTGATGAGAACAGAGCTCACTCTTCATAGCTGAGAATCACCTGAGCAGAGTGGACACGAGATTCCTGCAGCACCTGGAGCCTGAGGCCCACAGCTCCTTCCACCTTCTTGCTTTTTCGAGAGCACCTCTTGTGCATTAAAATGGAAATAATGCTCTTTGTATAAATTTGGGGTTATTCCCTCTAAGGACAACAGGGTAAGGTCATTGTATAAATTATTAGTAGCAAAGAGTTACCTAGAGGAAGTCAAGTCCAGGGCCTCTNCCAGAGGAATTCAAACCCAGGGCCTCTTCCAAAAAAAAAAAAAAAAAAAAAAAAGGAAAAATATCAATATGAATGGTAGTGAATTTTGATCTTTTAAAATAATACAGCTCAGAGTTAAACTGAACTGAGACAGGAGCAGTGCCAACAGCAGCGTGGCCATGAAATTTCAAGTGCCCATTAAAAGACTTCTCAGCTCTGTAAAAGGTCTCAGAGTAAATAAGCATTATGAGCACTGAAGGAAAACATAATTTCAAAGGAAAGCTTGTCACTTAAGGTCAGTTTAATATCCACACATGAATTTCACTGTTTATAAGCCTTGCTGATAAGCTTTTATGATTGAGTTACTTTTCTTATTCCATGCATATTGGAGCAGTAATTAAGCTATGATATGAAATTCAAAATTCGTGTGCTCAATTCATCAATTTTTGTTCAGTCTCGCAGTTCCTGTTCCAGTGGCACTGGCATTGTTGCACTGAAATATCTCCCAATCTATCATGTCAAGATTATGCATGATGTAATTTGTAAGAGCAGCTAGGGATTTGTTTACAAAAAACAAATGTTCCTTTAATCTTTGAAACAAAATTAGACTTGTCTTACATCACAGAGCAAAGATAGCTGAATGAATACAACACTTCTAATAAATCAGTAATTACCTTGTGTAGTGCCAGTTGGCTCATTTAACTGGACCTTTGAAAACAACTTCCCCCACACAGATTTTAAAAGATGCTCTTCTGGACTGCGGAGATATGAGTGCTCTAAGGGTGTGTTATTTATACCACAGCAAATCCCAGCTCATGGAAGAGAATTTGGACCTTTTTGTCTTTTCCTAGCAGAGATAATTACAAGTTAACTAAACTACCTCCTCAAGAAATTTGCAGGCTCTGCCTTTCGGTACCAGTGTGCACAAAGCAGCAAACACCACGTGCAAGTTCAGAGTGCCATCATTAAAAGGTGGCACATCATCAATAAAAATTGTTCACTCCCTTAGTTTTCCTTTCACGTGGAATCATCCCTGCAATGAGAGCACAGGGCACCTGATCCCGTGCAGGGTGGGTTTGGGTTGAGGGAGGACTGAATAAACAAATTTCTGTAGCTGGACTGCAATTATCTGGTGGGTAGAGACACCAGAAAAGGGCTGCTCCCACCCTTCCCGGGGCTTCTGCTCCAGGAATCTTCCAGATCTGATTATTATCCATTTTCCATCTTTTTTAAGGGCAGAGCAGCAGATGGCTTCAAGTACTTCACACCTCAAGTACTCACACTTCTCTTTTCCCAAAAACCCCTTGACATCCAGATTTTAGGAGAAATATAGAATCACAGAATCACAGAATGGTTTGGGTTGGAAGAGACCTTAATGCCCATCCTGTCCCACCCCTGCCATGGCAGGGACACCTTCCACTGTCCCAATGTCCAGCCTGGCCCTGGACACTTCCAGGGATCCAGGGGCAGCCACAGCTGCTCTGGGCACCCTGTGCCAGGGCCTCCCCAACCTCACAGGGAAGAGTTTCTTCCCAAAATCCCATCTAAACCTGCTCTCTTTCACCCTTTTACTGCTCATGTTCTTGCATGTTTTCAGTTCTTTTGCCACTTTTCCTGCCGTCCCTTGCTTTCTCCAGCAGCAGGCACCCATCTGATGGTCCCCACTATTGCAGAGACACTTGAGATCTCAGCCACATGATTCAACATTTTCTGAGTTTGGAGTTCCAGCCACAGGTCTGTAAAGCACAGAGAACTTAGTAGCTTTCACAGAGGACTAGAGGGACGGTATAATAGCTTGCATTTCAAAAAGAAACCCAAAGCAAAAAACATTTTTCACTGGAAAAGCATACACCAAAAAAAAAAAAAAGTGTTTTTCTTTGACTAATGACATATAATCACATTATATCCTAATAACTGCTGTAAATGCAATGGAAGAATTTTCTATGTATATTTATTTACAGGAATCTACTCTGTTAACAAGAGTTTCTCTGGTAATGAGAGAAACCCTACACAATTTATGCCCAAGTGGTACACCAGAATTTAATTTCATAACTGATAACCCTCCGATATATTATGCATGCTTTGTTATGCCTTATAAATGCATTACAGTTATATAATTTATTCATTTCCAGTGTTCTTTCATAGAGTGGTTTCCTGCTGGGCTGTGATTCTGGCACATCATTCAGTCAAAATCTCGTGAGAGACTTTCACCCTTCT
>VYXD01008937.1:1161925-1260947 GCA_013397195.1 Hylia prasina | reverse complement strand
TTTACAGGTGCTCAGAGGACCTGGGAATGGACTCAGGGAAGTGAAGGTGCACATTCACTCACCAAGAAGGTGCTGTCCATGGGGAATCCTGCTCCTACTTCAGCTGTGGAAGCCCCTCAGCCACCTGTCTAAGCAGCAGTGATCTCCAGGGGTGCAAAGAATGGGACTTGGAAAAATGACAGAGCTGCAGCAGTTAACACTCCCAGTCTGAACAGCACTGAAGGCTAGAAATTCCTTGGCAAAATCTAAGCTTTTGTGTGTGAAATCTGCTCTTTAAAGGACCATCTCCATTCAGCTCAAAAGCAGGAATGTGCTTGAGGACCTTCTGGCAGCACTTGACATAATTTTAATGTTATAATTTATTTTCATAGTACCTGAGAAACCTATTCTTCAATTGGAGGGAAAAAAGATGTCAGTCCCAATCTTCTGCAATTCAGTGTTAAATTTCACGAGGGCAGAGGAGACAGAGGGTAACATCCAAGGAAACACAGCAAGAATAACTCAACCTCTAAGTAAATAAAATTGCAAATGGAATAGCAAGGAGATGATTTACCTGTAGTAACAGAGAAAGTGAGAAGCAGAGCTGGGATTAAACAAACCTTGGGAGTTTCTCCTTCTCAGGCCATTAAGGCACCAGCACCTCTATTGGTCACATTGTTAGGAGGGAAGCACACAACGTGTTTATGTCATTTTTCCTAATTTACCTAACAGTATGTTGGCTGCTAGGAAATGGCAATGTAAGTGGTTTTTCACTAGTGAGTCTTCCCATGCTGTCGAATTAGCACCCTTTTCTGCTGGTTTATGCAGATCTTAAAAGGAAATTGTTCACGGATTCTTTGTGTCTAATCTGCCCTTTCATATTTAATGGTGCAGCCCACAGCGTTGTTCAGACATGTAATGCACACTTAAAAATACCTTACTCCAGCTGCTGAATATTTTGCAGTCACCAATCAGGAGTTCTGGATGGAAAAAAAAAAAATCTTCAATTCTTTCAATTCTTTCAATTCTGCCAGTGAATTAATAAAACATTAAAAAACCCCAACAAAACTGGAGAATATCGCAAAGATCAGAGTGTTGGAAAAAAAGAAGTTTAGTATGCTGATGTCTTTTTAATGTTTACTACAATTAACAAATATTAAATTAACTCAGCAAGACTGAATTTGAGGCAATTAGAGATACGAGACGCCACTTGCCAGACTGATTGCACCGTGCTTGTATTTTGAACAGGAGAAATGTCCATTTTCCCAGAGCTATGAGAGGTCTGTTATCAAAGTCTGTGAAGCATTGCACTGCAGGAGCATTAGATTGATACTTCTAAGATTGAGTGAGATTGAATTAAAGCAGAGAGTTTGATAGTTTGGACTCCCTGTAGGAAACATTCTGCATTTCTCCCAGATAGCAATATTCAACCTGAAATCTTTTGTTTCGGATTTGTATTCTTTAGCTTATCAGATTACTTCTCCACAGCTCCCAGAGTGGCTGCTATCTCAGTCTGTTTATGAAATACATAACCCTTCAGATGACACTGTCTTTCAGTCCAGTTTTCTCATCCCCTCAGAAAGTGTGTTCCCACCCCTGTAATTCATTCTGCTCCCCATGACATCCCAATAAACTAAGAGAAACTGCATGTCTCATTCAATTCTCTGAGATTTTGTTGTATAAGGAATAGGTGAGCACAGGGTTGCAGCTTTTCCCTTTCTAGTTTATATCCTCTTTTTTTTTCCCAAAAAATAAAGACAAACTACTTGAAAGATTTTACCCACCTCTGTGCTGTTGCTATTGCCAAAATCTCCATCAGCACAAGAATCTCTCACAGGGAGTTTGAACTTCCCTTTAATCTAATCCATTTAGAAAATGACTCACAATATATTGAATAAAGTGGAGAAAATTGATATCTTTTCATTAAGCTGACAAAGTCTTTTTCACTTCTGACATCTGTGAAATGTGTTCTCTATTTAAATTTTATTTATATCAATCTTCACTGGTGGAAACGAGATTAAAACAGTCTGCTCTGTACTTACAGGGAAAACTTTCCCATCCTGCAATGAGTGTCATACTGGTGTTGAAAATGAGCTTCTTATTCTTTGCAGTAACACGACACCCATGATCAGGAGGAACCACAATCTAATATCTCCATTCCTTTGTATTCTATTTCTATATAAACAAAATGTGTGCACTTTATCACAGGCAAAAAGAGAGCTGCTGTGGCTTTATAATGGCAACTGCAGAAGCAATCTTGGAACATTTTAATACGTGGCATATTCCCTCTAAACTGTTGAAAAATGCATGATGATACTTTGCTCTGTTTTCGTATTTCAGGGTATTCCATAAACATGAATTAAATTTATCTATTCCTCTGTGAGGATGGTCTTATTGTTACATTGTTAAATATAATGTCTTTATACTTTTTGCCATATAGACTCTGTCATATTGTTAAAGCAATTTCCTAAATACCAATGCAGAAAAGTTAAGGAAGATTTTATCTGCAAAACAAACAAAAAATATTTGCATTTTCTCTACAGACAGGAGTAGCAAAAATGACAGAAGCAATTGCCTGTGAGTGTCTGGGCTGTGTGTGCACATTTTCTCTGTCCATGTCCTGTTAATCACCTGTAAAATGGCTTTGAGGAACTGAGTAGCTTCAGTTTAATGCAAGAACTTGAAGACTGAGAAACGTGAAACACAGTAAATTCAGGAGTTGCAACAGGCAGCTTTAATCAAATGGATTGGGTATTTTTTCCAAACTTTGTTTGACTCAAGGTGAAAACGACTGAACAATTAGTGTTTCCATGTTGATTTGATCTTTTAGGTGTTCAGTGCATTCCTACTGCCCCTTAGTAGAATACTTTGATACTGAAATTCAAGGGGAAAACGTTTCCCCAGCCAGCTGCCTTCATGCATCAAACCTTTGTGCTCCAGAAGATGCACAAGAGCAAATCAAAGCACGGTCATTACCCTTGTGCAACTTCCAAAGGGTCTCGTGAACTTTGAGACCTGAGTCCAAACTAAACTGGCAGTTCCCTGCAGCCACCTAAAGCTTTGGGCATTATTTTTGGGAACAAATGTATTTTAAAATGCAATAGAATTGTGTAAACATGAGAAAATATGAGATATTCTATTGGTTTTTTTCCTGTATTCTATCTGATCTTCAGAATTCTTATTTGTAGTTTATTTGTCTGGAGCCCATGATTTGCAAATGCCATTTCAACCAAATGATTTTGGTGTGTGTTAATCCATGCAGACTAAATACATCAGAAGTTAAATATTATGATCAAAATCATTCTATGGCTTTGCAAACAAAGATTTTTAAAAAGTGTATATTGGGCTGAAAAAGAAATCTTGAGAATTTCCTGAAGAAAGTTACTTTTTTCCCCAGATCCATTGGTGATATGTTAAGAGTTAAATATTCTTATAAAAGAGGCATTTTCTTAAGAATACTTTGGATATAAACGACCCCTTATTTAACCTCGAAGGTGATGCGGGGGAAAAAAGGCACTGAAACAAAACATAAGCAAAGCAGGAGCAGTCAGGGCTCTTCTGTTCCATGTGCTTTTTCTTTCCCTATGGCAGAGGATCTCTCAGTCAATTCAGAAACTCTTGTGCTTCGTGTATTTCCCAGGCAGTGAGAAGAGCACAATGAGAAGCACTCCAGAATGCTCCAGGTGTCTAATTCAGCATGATGTGAGCACTCACAGCCTGTGCTGCCTGGTGATTAACAGGAATCTCTAATTCTCACCCCGAATGAGTGGTCCAGGTCACGGAGAAGCTCAGGCTCCTCAGGATCGGGGAGTTCTTGAATAAAAACCACCCAGAGGGGGACTATCTAAATTTGAGCAATTCCCTCTCTCTCCCGACTCCTTCAGCTCATCTCAAAGTGACAGAACATAAACTCAGAGGCTCTTCCCTGGGGAAGGTTTCTCCCCTCCTCCTACAGGTGGGCCCAATCTCAAATGCTGCAAACTGTGATTCATTTTAAGGCTTTTTCCTCCCTCTTTGAACAGAGCTGGAGGTGTAAAACTTTGAAATCAAGGAGAACTCAAAGGATCAGCAGTACCCAAGAAAGACAACTGTCCTAAAGATTAAAAGGCTCTTAACAGAAGAGAAAACCTATAAACACAAGGTTCAAAGAAAGTAATTTTCTTTGGGTTTTGGACACCCCTGCTACAGTGTGGGGCTGAGGACTAGACCACAGTGAGCTTTGTAGTGCTTCAGACTTACAAAGGATTTTACCTACTTACATATTAGAGACAAAGATTTTCATCTGCAAATTTCCCCCCTTAGTTTCCCCCGTTATAAAAGGAGCCTGGTCTTCAGCCCAGGTGAGGGTGCTCACTGATGAACACTTGGGTGTAATTGCACTGTGATCATAAATCAATAAAAATACATATGTATACAGTACAACCTCCACACCACTCACTACATGAGTCAGTTGCCATTAAGGTTCCAGCACTGACTTTGCATTTGATTATTTTTCAAGGTCAAGGTCTGAATACTTGGGCTGTATTTAACAGCATTAAGAGGTGGTGAGATCACTTTAATTGCTACGAACAGCATTGCTTCTCTCAGTCTGCATTCACCTTGTTTCTCTGTTTTACGTTGTAAACTCCCCAGGCCAGGGTGTTCAGGTTTGTGGGTTTTAGCACCTCCCACCACAGGATCCTTCTCCGTGGTCATTTAATGCTCCTAGTAAATAATTATGATCATCACTTCTGATTCCATGTCCCAGGATTCTTCTCACACATCCTGAGGATGCTCTGCTCTGGTGATTGCTGAGAAGGCCAGCATTTAGCAGGATATGGTTTTTCAGTTTGCCCACTGCACAATCTATTATTAGAGCACAGATTCAGCCCTCACGCCTTTTCATGCATGGCAAAGAGAGAGATCTTTTTTCTCTGCTGTTAGCAGCATTAATGACACCCTTCTGAAAAAGTTGTGTGAATAGCATCATTACACTGCCTTGCCAGCACAGGTGTAAAGGACTTTTTTTGTGTGTGTCTTGTATATATGGAGAAATGATACATTATATGATAAAAATCAGATGCAAGCTGTGGGAAGAACTAGGAAAGACAACACTGAGAGCTATATGATCATGGTAGGGCCTCTCAAACAAAACTGTTCTATTCAATTTTATATTCAAGAAATTAATTATAAGCTCTGTAATGTCCTTAAATCAATGCATGCACAAGAGGGCATTTTCCAGAGCTGAATGGCAGTCAGCTGCTGTGTATATATATATTAATATATATGTATAAGGTAGGCAGCTGCTTCAAAGGTATTTTGTGGGCTTGAAGCAGCCATGAGGGATGATGTGAATGGGTTAAGCATCTCTCTTTGAGTGACTGCAGAAAGCTTTGACAGGCATCCTGAGTGCAACCATGAAATTAATTCTTGCCAGAGAAAGCAAACCACAGAGAGAGCCACTCATGAGCCAACTCGTCACAGTTGCAAGGTTAGCTAAAGTTTATCAAAATCCCCAGACAAAAAATGTCATTAACATACAGTTAAGGATATAGTCAGATACCAATTCCCAGGCAAGAAACTTCATTAAGGTACATTCAAGGTTGTAAACATATGTGCCAATTAAATTCAAACAACTGGGTCCAAACACTGCCATTATTTACAATGGTAAATATTTGGAAATTAAAAGTTACTTTTAGAGATAATATGGTTTCTATAAAATTCATAATCATGTTTCAACAACTTCTGCTGCCGTTCAGTGTTACTTTACCTTCTATTTCTACTTGTGGTGCTCCACGTGATGGCATACTGGGAAACCTAAAAGTCTCCACGAGTTCAAATAATTTTCTGGACAGATTTGTGGTTAAAAAAATCCAGCTGTATGTCCTGAAAGAAAAGCAGACAAAGTTTATGTGGAGTACACTGAACCAGAAGTCCTGAAGACCTGGAGAATATTCTGAGGAAAATCTCTTCAGCCTTGCTTTGTTCTTGTACACGTCAGATTGGCACTCAGGGCCAGGGGCTGCTGGGCTGGATGGTCCTTTGGTCTGCAGCAGAACTGCTGCCATCACAGCATCCCCTGCAGCCACAGCACAGGAGCAGAGTAGATCTCCTGTGTGAGGAGGCTGTGGCAAGCAGTGCACTGTCTTAGGCAGTATAGGATGCCAAACGAGTAATTAAATGTGAAATCCTTACAACTAAATTCCGGTTGAAGGAACACTCTGCCTTTTAACTGCAGTGTTAGACCCTTGAGATAATAATTAATTAGATTTGGTCATTGTAACACAGTTGTGAACCTTGTCTTTTCTCTTTTAGCTTCTATAGTGATTGGGAAATGGTGGTGTGAGATGGAGCCCTGCCTAGAAGGAGAGGAATGTAAGACATTGCCTGATAATTCTGGATGGATGTGTGCAACTGGCAATAAAATCAAGACCACCAGAGTAAGTCTCCTTTCTGTCTGCACCCAGGAGGTCTTAATAGGAAAGGGAGTCACTAATGACTGCTCACCCATGTCTTTTCCATCATCATGCCTGCTGTAAAAGTCTTAGAGACCACTGTCATGACCACCCAGTGCTTCTGGCCATAATTTGGTGAAAATTCAGGTGGATCAGACTGATCAGCTGGGTCCAGGCTTTAGGTAACCAGCAGGTTGGAGCTGCTGAATTGCCAGGTCCCTTTCTTACAGACACTGTCACCTCAAAATACCCTTAATGCACATCACTGAGTCCCTTTCTGGTGGCTAAAGGGAAGAGCATCAGCTCAGAGGGATCTGCTGGATCCCATATCCATTCCTTGGCTGTTCCAGGCCACATCTGGATTAGCAGCTGTACAAGTGCTTTGTGGCAGAGGACTCAACTCTCTGCTTGTACTGCAGACTTCACTTCAGAGCAGCTCCAACCCCAGGAACTCATTAGTGACAAGCTCCTGAGATGCTGCAGGTTCAGGTAACACAGGCCAACAGGTGACAACAGCTTTCACCACACCACGCCAGGAAAAGGCAGAGAGAGGGCTGCAAAGAGAGGGTGTGAATGAGCTGCCTAAACTCCCACCAGATTACCTTGGGAATAAAAGTATTTTTCAGAAACAGAATCTAGCTTTTCTTTTGCATTTTTTTCTCTCTTGTACGACTGTTTCACAACTATTGTCTTGAAACTGTACACTTATACCTGTATTCAACAATTCTAATTAACTAATTTTCATACCAGAATTGATTTTTTTTTCCCAAGAAAATTACGTGGTTGTGAACTCAAGATGCTTTTATAAATATATAAATTTTCGTTTTCTGTGAATTGGAACATGGCTTTTGAAACCTGCTAAATGAAAAAGAGTGAATTTACAAGAATTTTTTTTTCCCTGTTTGATAGGAAATTCTACATACTCCCAGCTGCTAATTCACAGGAATGTGCAGTGTAGTGTTGTGATTTCCTGACTTCTTCCTTTTTCTCCAATCCTAACTCCAGTCATTTTTCATGTCTTCTAGGCCTCCTGCTGAAGGAGATTTTACCCTAATTGATCCCCATGACACCCAAATCCTTTTCTTTCCCTCCACAGGACCTGCCCCAGGATGAATTATTTGTTTTGCAACCCTCATTTCTGGAGCAGAGCCTTCTGCCACACCAACACATTAAATTATCAGGAGACCTACTGATTTAGGATGTTATCTTTGTAGGAAGCAGTAAGTGGCCCCCCAAAACAAGATCCATATGATCTCTTTGTCACCTCCCAGAGAAAAGGAAGAAGGATGGAGGGAACTGGGATTCAGTTTGACTGTTTCTTTCTGCTGTGCTGTTCCTGCAAATCTCTCTGTGCCCACAGCTGATCTCTCCCCAGTGCAGCACCACTGGAAGGCTGTTTCCTAATGAATGTGCCTTGCAGTGAAATCAAAAAATCCCAGACCACAGACTCGCTTTCCAGTGAGGAAAGTGGGGCATTAAAGTGGAAGAAAGTGATGTAGGAGAACTAAGAAGCAACATGAAGTGTTTTACACAATAATTCAGCCCATCTGCAGTCTGTCTACAAGTTACATAATTGAGGAATCACATTTTCTTTCTTCAGTGAAGCTGTCCTTCTCTGAAGACCCCCAATCCTCATCATATAAACTGGTTTTAGGCGATAGAAGTGATTGCTAGAAATTTAGCAGCTTCATTAATATGCAGATGTATGGTCCAATCTATTCAGTATGCATTATTGTATTTCATTTGAATTAAATACTTGCAGAGTGAGTGCTCATAGCTGAAAAAAATATTTCTTCATTTACCCACAGGAGTTATTTTAATTAGCTTGTGAGGGGAGTACCTTATGGTGCTGCTTCCAGTAGAATTTTGCTTTGTTGCTTTAAAATATCATTACAGAACCCAATTGACAAAGGCAACATGACATGATGTGCTCCCCAACTGTCTCTTGCATTTTCTAAGGAAAAATTCTGCTTCTTAGTCCCTGAAACTTTGCTCGAATCTGTAAAACTGCGTCAAGTCTAGCAACATAAATATAAAATAATGGAAACAATCAGATCCTAAACAGGCTTTTTTTTTTTTTTCCCCTTTGTTTTTCCATTTCAGACAGCAGCAGAGAAGGAGATTACAATGTAAAATGCCCTGACCCACAGTCCAGGTTCCAAGATTGGGCCATGTGTGTCTAATTTGAGTAGTTAAGGAAGTTAAGAAAGCAGAAGAAACGAGACAAATCAGTCAACATCCCAGTTCTCTCTGTGGTGATTAGGCAGACAGCTACAGCAAGTCTCCATAGGCTGTAAACTGTAAACTGTTTTAATGAAGGCTTTTCCTTTCACTAAATACATTTACGTTAGGCAACTGCTGTCCTGACAAGGAAAACATTCACATTTATGACTCTGGGGATTCAGATACGCATTAGTACATTCTTCCAGGCCCACAGTAAATCACATATAAGCATATATATATATTTATGAATACGTGGATATACACAATATATATCACTTTCTAGGGTAGTGCATAACTTCATGGTTGGGTGTCAGATGTGATTAATACTGAATAGTGTCAGGAGGAGGTGGACAACAGACTCAGTGAAGTATTTACCAGCACATCCTTCATTCCTCCTTTTTCATGCCTTTATTTCTGTGTTTAGCCCTTTAGCATTGCTCACTAATTAAGTTTTTAAAGCCAAAGTTATAAAGCTCACAGCTTCCTTAAATTGATTTGTTTTCTATTGATGGTCAGGCAGGTGACGAACACTGGAAGGAAATCATTTTGTCATTCAATTTTTGGAGCAGTTTCAATGTTTTTTTAATCCCTTGTCACTTTTTTTTTTTTTTAAATTTATTTAAGAACTCTCAATGCTTTCCTTAAAATGTGGGGCCCTTGGAGCTGCACTAGGACCTGCTGGAGGCCACATTGCCACTTTCAGCACAGCAAATGGCACCAGTGGAAATACAAGAGCAGCATCTCAGGCTGGATGCTGCTCATATTCTGCAGCATGGAAATGAGTGTGATTAATACAAAAATAATTAATGATCAGCTGGGAATGGGCAGAGGAGCTCAGCTCAAAGCCCTTCTCCAGTTTCTCGCCCTGTGCCTTGTGCTACAGCCTGGTTTGATCAGGTTTAACAAGTTTGAACAAGTTTTGACCCAACTGAACTGGTTCTGACCAGTTTGAGCCAGCTTGAACTGGTTTTGATAGGTTTGATTTGGTTTAAACTGATTTCTACCACTTTTACCCTGTTTTGACCAGTTTAATCTAGTTTGAACTGGTTTTGACTGGTTTAATCTGGTTTAAACCATTTGTAACTGGTGGGATTCAGTTTCATTCAATTGGAGCCAGCTGGATGTCATGTAAATCTCTCTTCCTCTAATATTTACTGCTGTGTTTAATCACCTTGTGCTTAGATAATAATCTCTAGCCCTGATCTAATGTCCAAGCCTGATCCTATTCAAGTCAATGTGAGTTTCATTGCTGACCCTGGTGCCTGGCAAAGGGCTGAACCCCTCATGGCATTCATCTGGGTGTACCAGTACAGGAAAGAAACAAAAGCATAACAAAAGCATTTCCTTGAGAGCACTGGTTTTGCTCTCAGTCAGCTGTTCCTATTTCAGCATCCCAAAACAACCTCTTGGGCATTGGTGTTTCCTCTTGCAGCGTTAGTGCAGCCCTCAGGTCAGTTTTGGTGGTCACAAAGAGGGATAGGGGTTGGTTTGTTGCAGGGTGTGTTACCTCACCTGAGCTATGGCCAGTCACCACCCTGCCCCCTGGGTCAGTGGGGTTCCAAACAAACGCACAAGGTGGATGCTCCTACCTGTCTTGTCCAGCAGAAGTCACTGGAATCACTCTGGGAAGGGGAGGGTGGGAGGCTGGGGTGAGCACAGCCCCAAAGCTGCCCTGGCATGTCCTTTGTACTTGAAGGGCTCCTGCAAGGAAGAAGGAGAGAAACTCTTTACAAGGGCTTTAGGGCTCAGCACAAGGGAGAATGGCTTCAGACTGACAGACAGTAGGTTTAGACTGGATATTAGGAAGGAATTCTTCCCTGTAAGGATGCTGAGGCCCTGGCAGAGGTTGCCCAGAAAAGCTGTGGCTGCCTCATCCCTGGAAGTGTCCAAGGCCAGGTTGGATGGAGCAGCCTGGGACAGTGGAAGGTGTCTGTGCCAAACCAAGACATCCTATGATTCTGTGATGTGCAGCACCACCAGCCCAGGTGGTTAATGCACATCCAGTATCTCCCAAGGCAGAGGCAGGATCCTCCTCAGGATCTGTCTCTTGCCTATTTTTATGCCCCTGCAGCACTAAAAGACACACACCCCTCTAGTATTGCATTAAAACTCAGCTATATCAATCAGCTACATCCCACAGAGCCTGGGCCTTTCTTTTCCAAAAGACTAGATTTAAAGAATAACATATAATTCATAACTGACCCTTTCCCATTTTCTCACTGCAGATCCACCCAAGGACTTAACAGAGTGCCCACGTCTGCACGGAGACAGTGAAAGCCCTGCTGATTTATGAGGACAGAGCATTGAAAGTTTAAAACCATCTCAGCATTTACAAGCCAAATGGATTTCTTATTTGCACTTTGACTGTTTACCAGAAAACAACAGTGGCTTTACTGTGTGAAAGGAAGGATTCGGTGGAAATAATGGCCCTGATTTTTGACAGCTGAAAATAAAAAAAAATGAAGAAAGTGGTTCCTTTGGTAAAGTTTCTGAGATTGCGAAGTACAAGCAACAGTATAAGTTTGGATCTACAATTTACTTTATACCAGTTAAAGTATATATATATAGAAATATATATATATTAATATATGATATTTTGAAATAAAAGCCTCACTCTTCAAGAAATTGAATAGTACCACACTTTGCTGCAGCTGCTGTATTTTTTTTTTTTTTTCCTTTTTTGCAATGGTCTGGAAGTTCCCTACCTGTTTGAGAGAGAAATGTGGCAGTGAAGAGGCAAAGCAAACCTGCTGTGGTACAAGGACGCCTAAGAGCTACACGAATCCTACTGATGCAGCACCCAGAGCTTCCTGTTCCCTTCGGCAGAATTTTGAGGGCATTTGTTGTTCCACTTTGTGTTCTGGAGGCTTTTCCCCTTGTGCAATACTAGCATGCTGGCTTTGCTTCATTTACCATACTTGATTGATATATAACGATGATAATTCTATCCTCCTCCAAGAAAATATTTTTAGAGCTGTTAGATATTCCATGAAGAAGAGATGGACAACTACTGAGTGAAGTACAGTATGTATTAAAAGTTTATTTGGCAGAGTTTGGTAGACTGTGAGCTCCCTTCTTATTAAAGATGTACTGTACGTACAATGTCTTCAGACTTTGTATAGCTCGTAGAGACTCCAGTAAAAACCCAGTGACCACCTCCAAAGCTTTGTGTTGTTGGCTCACTAATTCTTTGAAACAACAACAAAGCTATTTCTTTCCAGACCAGCACATGAGGGGAATTTTTCATACAGTTTGGTGTTTCAGGAGCCCATTTGCAATTGATGAACAGGCACCCCAGCTTAAGCACGCCTCTGTGGACACCTGGCTGTGTGCTCTTATCCCACAGCACACATGGGAGAGCTACCTAAATTTAAATTTCCCTCACTGCAGCCCAGGATAATTCCCACTGAGAGCATTTGCCACCAGCTAAAAGCATACACATAAGCAATTCCACAGCATAGCAAATGCACAACAGTTTGTGGCAAGCACAAACTTGTGGCTGATCCCTGCTCTCCCTTCAGAGTAGTTTCCTTCAGTTTATTTTCAGTCTGTTTCTTGCTGTGGTGAATTCAGCAGAGCTGAGGTGCTCCTCAGCAAGGACGTGTCCACAGAGACCTTGACCCAGTCACTGTGAGCAGTCTGAACTCCCATTTCTGGCTCAGCTGTAGCTGTTCACCAGGCACTCTGGCCCTGGCACTGCTGAACATCAAATCTGAGGGATGAAATGTGCAAGCCTAGTTCACATTCCCAGGCATTTTTGTGAGCGGTCCAATTAATTTCAGGGGGTTTATTGGTGTGGAAAAGTGTCTTGCTGTCACGCATAAGTCTGTGCAATCTGCCCTTCAGTCCCCCTAATGCTACCAAATCAAAGAGGAATAGGGAACTGTAGAACTAGTTCTGTCCAGTCCAGATTCATTCCTTTAATATTCCAATTTCCTTTCAGCCTGCTTACCTGTCTCTCACAGGATGCCTTTGGCCATGCTGATCACTTTTAATCCAGTGCAGAGGAAGTGCTGCACTTCCCCTCTTAGATTTGGTTGAAATTCTCCCACTAAGTTTCTTTCTCCTTCAGGGTAACCACTTCAATCCTGATGTTTCAAGAGGCAGAAATTGTCACTGTAATTACAGTGTAGATTAAAGCAGCTACATGACGTGTCACGCCATATTCCATGCTGGCTTTCCATGCTGGTCTTTTCCCAGTGCTCACAGTGGAAATGGATAAGCTGTTTCCAAGTACTTCCATTATCCCCCTTCAAAAATATGAGTGAAGAGTATCCAGGGAAGAAACAGACTACCCAGAAAGTGGTAGAATCCCTGTCCCTGGAATGTTCAAGGGAAGGCCTCCATGTGGCACTTGGGGATGTGGTTTGGTGGTGAAGGTGGCAGTGTGAGGTTAACAGTCCGACTTGATGATTTTAGAGGTCATTTCCAGCATCAAGAGCTCTGGTTCTGTGCACAGAAAGGGGCAGGAGCCTCACCATCACTTCTGAGTGATGGTGGTCCTTGCACATGGAGACCACCCTCCCTGGTGGCTCAGCTGGACAGGCCAGCTACTTTCTGGGGACAGCCACCTGCCCAAACCACAGAAGACACCTGGACCTTACTCTATATTTTAGATGTAGTCTGCCGTGGCCATGTGTCCCCAGCACCATCATCTCAGTGCAGAAGGGAACACTGCCTGCCTGGTTATCCCCAAACAGATTATAAGATCAGCTCCAGGCTCATCTGTCACCAGTAAAGAGAAACTCCTCGAAAATAAACCCCTAGCATTTCTGAATTTCACTCAAACAGCACTTTATAAACCCCATGACCCCCTCAAGCACCCCTTGGTGCACTAGGAGATAGACCAGCAGGTAAGTCCATTCAAAGCCAGGACATGTTATCAACCTTTTACCAGCTGGAACTGGGGCCCACAAAGCTAAATGGCCTCCCACAATCTCACTGGGGAGCTGTGGAAAATCCGGCAGAAATTGAATTTGGTTTCCTCACTCCCAGTCTGCTGATATTCTGTTAGAGGAGCCCCACAAAACAACTAATGTGTGGCCTCTTGCACCCTTTGCCAAAGGCCAAAGGTATCAGCCTTGGGAGGTTTTCACCCCCCAGCAGAGCAGCTGCCATGGCTCATTCTGTGAGGAGATAACGCTGCTTGTGCCTATGGAACACGCCTGTTGAGACTGGGAAATATTAGACTTGCTAAAATATCAGAAGGAAATGTTGTCATTTACCACAGCAAAGTTTCTTTGAGACGTTTATGAATTTTTTTCTTTGCCAGTAGGCAGCCTCAAATACCGCCCCACCAAATTCAGTAAACATCTGCGTCTCTTTGAAGTCGCGGCAAAAATCTGCTCGTGGAGTGCGGCACCGAGAAACTGCTGCTTTAATTAAAATGTTTTAGGGGGGAATTAAGGCCTTTGCAAAAATAATGACTGATAGAACGTGAAGTCCAATTAAGAGTCAGATGCAACTAACCTTCATTGTTTCAGGGAACCAAATTGAAAACAATAACAAAAAGGAATTCAACAAGCCTAGAGTCACAAATATTCTGCATTTCAGGGATATTCACAGTAGCACAGGATGTAGCAGGAAGATGTCAGAGCTACTCATCCTGGCCGATGGAAAGCAGATGTGTTTCAGTGCTGAAGTGAATGGTTCTCATATCCTCATGGGAAAGTGACAGTCATGCCATTCTCTGCATAATATTAAAAGGTATTTATGTTAACAGAGGGGCAAAGTGAAAGTTCTTGCTTTTTGGCAGAAGTCTAGACAGAGACACTTCAGGAAATGAAAAAAAAAAAAAGAAATATTTGTATATGCATCAAAGATAAATTTAGATTTATGTCAGTGTTTCTTCAGATGTGTGAAATCAAGTTCTGTAAATCTAAAATGTACAAGTTGGAAAAAAAAAAAAGAAAAAAAAAAGAAAAAAAAGAAAAGAAAAGAAAAAAAAAGTAGCTACCATCTGCCTATTAATTCAGAAAATTTAGATTATGTGCATCTGTCCAAAAATCTCTGGTAATAAAAAGCTCAGTGTGGTATGACTTGATATTGTTTTGAATATGCTATATGCTGTATAAAAAAACAAAAGCAAAACCTTGAAGGAAGTCCACTCCTACAGCAAACATCAGGAACAGCATGATGTGCACCCACACTTGGCAGTACACAGAGGAAGGACCATGAAAAATTGCTGAAGGTGAAGCAGTCTATGATGAGTGATGCTCTTATCACAGCTACTGATTATTAGCAGAGTTTGCAGGTACAGTCAGTGGGGTACTGCTAGGATGTTTTCCTATTATAAAATGATTAGTTACATTCCTAACTCTCCTCATTTGCCACTTGCCTGTTTCACTGACTGGTCCAAATATAATTACAGATCATAGAGAAGTTGTGGAGGAGATAAACACACTTTGGCTTGGAAAGCACATCCATTTCATCTGAAGGTGGCAGGATTTGTTTCTTCTTCAAGGGCAGGATGAATATTGTGGCCTGAAATGAGCTTCTCTTTTATCAATACCTCAGTCACATCCCAGTAAGCAGGGTTTAGAGCTTGCCTGACAAAGAAATGGGTCATGCTTCTTTGCTTGGTGTTCTATTTTTTTGTCAGAGAAAAATAGAAACACATTCCACAAATAATCTTTCAGGTAGACAGAAGGAGATGTGTGTACAGGGCAGTTGGTTTCAGGCTGTCAACACTTTTTCTAGTTCACCGGTTTGAATTCAGATCATAGGCCTGACACATATTTATGGTTTCTTCTCTCAGAGGCTCACACAGTCAAAGCACTTAACTTCACAAATATTTGTACTTTATAAAACCGTGCTGCTCTGAGGAAAGAAACTGAATCCTCTGCTTCCCAGGCAGAAAACTGAAACTCATAAGACCTGAGACCTGCCCAAGGTGATGCTAAAAACCTGCAGCAGACTCAGAAGTAGAACTGAGGGCTCCTGGATTACAGGTCATCGCTGAGGATTGTTCATCTGTGATTCACACTGAAATTTCACTGAGAGCAGACCCAGGCCTTGAGCTGAGTCCCAGAGAGCAGAGTGAGGGGGCCTGCAGCCAAGTGTGGACAATCATGTGCAAGCACCAGCTGACCAGAGCTTGTGCATCTCCCTCCAGCTGGGATTTTCAAACCACTGATACTTGGAAGATCACCACCAGCACCTTCTACTCCCACAGGGAGCCACTCCTGCCTTAGTTTGGTTTCATGGCTCCGTAGCAGAAGCTGCTCTGAGCCTTTCAGATGAGAGCAGAGATAGAAAATGGCCATGCTTAACCCTCACAGGCTGAAAAAAAAATGACCAACAGTTCTGCTTTTGGAGGCTGTGGTTTTTAGAGACATCCATCTGATAGAATGTAAATTCATTTCACGTAAATGCCGACTTCGAGGAGGGAAAACACCCATTGTCTTCCACCAGGAAAATGGTGAATTAGCCAATGAGGAGCACAAAGTGCTTGGTCTCACCTGCAAGTGTGAGCACCACTGGGAGAGGATACTATGCAGAGCAACTAAGTGATGGGAAAAAAAATCACTTCATTTCTGACAAATATTCATGTGTGGGTGCATTTGGCAGATCTTTGCCAAACCTTTTACTGTTGTTTGATGTGTACCTCTAATTCCTGCATGCAGCTCAGAAATGTGGAGAGGTCTTTCCCACATAACAGACTTGGATATGGCATCCTTTCCTCCAACACCCATGGCTGGATTATTTTTGTTTTCACACCATGAAGCAATATGATCAAAGTTGTCTGACCAGAAACAAAATATGTTTGAGCATCAGGTTACTAACCTGTTTCGCATTATTTCTCATTGGTTTTATTTCTCACATTACTGTCCTTGATTCAGTTAGAAGTGAGGGCTAGAGGCCCACCTAGATATGAAGCAAACTACCCATAACCTAAAATATTCCTCAGGGGAATATGCAATTTCTTCCTCCCACCTGCTATTCCTCTTCATTTCGTGTTTCATTTCACTTTCATTTCATCTCATCCCCTCTTTCACACCACTCAATTGCATTCATCCATCTCTATTAGCCTTTTATCACCACTACTGCCCCACAGACTAAAGAAGAGACCCCTTTCAGGGAGCTGTCCCCCACAACAACAGTGATTTATGTGATCTTCTCTCTTTTCCTTTTTCCTGTGTACTTGGGAAGGCGAGATGCCAACCTGTGCCAGCAGCTCCCTGTATTTCACTGCCCAGTCCAGCAATCCCCAGTTCAGGGCCACAGGGTCCCTCTCAGCTGTGCCCTGGGTACAAAGCAGGTGCTGCTGCTGCTTGATTTGCAGCAGAGGAGTTAAGTGTCAGCTCCTCACCTCCCCTGAACCTGCTCTGTTTGTTGCTTTTCCGAAGGTCTCCTCTGCCTTGACCGGATCTGAGAACTCGGCACATTGGCTACTGGGGGCTTGCCATCAGTTTAAGCCTCTGCAGGAAGAAAATTTATCACTATTGGTTTGATCAGACCTTTTTTTGGGCTTGAAATAAAAAGTGAGGCACTGGCCAAGCCGCTGTGAAATGCACAGTGCGGGATCCAAGCACAGACATAGACTCATTTAGACTGGAAAAGACCTCTAAGATCATCAATCCAGTCATTAACCCAGCACTGTCAAGTCCAGCACTAAACTGTGTCTCGGAGCATCACATCTGCATGGTTTTTTAACACTTCCAGGGACAGTGATTCCACCACTTCTCTGGGAAGCCTGCTCCAATGCTTTTTCTGAGCTTTTTTTCCCCTGGTGCTCTTTCAAGTATGTTTTCTCTCTGAGAGACTCTGCTATCTAGACTTGTAGAGCCTTCATGATGTCCCATGTAGAACAGTCCAGAGTTTTTACAGATCTGATCTCAAGTCCCTAAAACCTTCCTAGTGTCTCACAGACACTGATATAGAGCAGAGAAAGAGCTAGGAATTGTTACAGGCTAAAGAAAATGGTCTCTGTGTCCTTCCCTGCTTGAAGAGAATACTCCCTGAAAGTATTTTTGAAATTAAGCAGCCTTTCAAGCATTCTGCAACCTGAAGAACCTCAGTACAGGAATAATGCTGAAGATCAGCTAAAAATGTCTTAAAATAAAAAATGCACTTGGCTCTTGAATTCAAGCCCTTAGGCAAATCTTCCACCAGCTTTGCTTCTCAAATAGGAACTGATAGGTCACATTGAGACCCACTTAAATCTTAGTAATGAACGTAAGCAGGGAATGAGACCTGTCACAAAGACGTCACTGCCTTGCAGCGCTACCTCCAGGCACTCTGCAGCTTTCCTTTAATTCTGCCACAGGCAAGTTTATCATTTAGCTCTGGAGCCACAGTAAGCAGATTTGTATTCCATCAACTTTCCCTGCTCGTAGTCTAGTCTGGGTTTGACTGATGAGTGTGTGTGATAACAGCACTTATTTCTTCACAACACAGCACAACAGTCCAAATAAAGCTTTCCTCCTGAGGAAGGCATTTCCACCTCAGCTGAATTACCTGCTCTTTGAGCAGAGTCTGGTGGCACATATTCAAAGCTGCTCAAGAGGAACAACCAGGCTATGATGCTTTTCCTCAGCAGCTTGGCTGTATCTCCTCACCCTATTTGGCCACCAGACTCTCAAAGACCCATCAGCTAAGTAGCAACAGCCCGTGCAAGGAAGAAGTATCACAGTATGGATGTGCACCTGCCAGGGGCAGCTTCCATGAGTGCTTCACTCATTTGGCTTCACTTTCTTCTTTTGACTCCCAAAACTTATGGTCTCAAAGGAGAACAGTGACTGGATGGAAGACAAAGCAAAACAAATCATAGCAGTTGTTGGTACATCCCAGAACTGTTTTCTCCTCATCTGGAATAGGAGAGAGGGAAGACTCATAAGTGCAAGGACAGGGAAATTCTGGCATCCAAAGCTGTAAGACTCTTACAAGAGATTTTTTTCTGCTCATCTGTGCTGAGATGTGATTATTATAAGAATATCACATTCTCAGTTAGCTTTTATACTCTCTCAGCACCTGATTTCTAAATGTTATTATAGCCTCTCTCCCTTTCAGCTCATCTCTACTCTGTCTTTGTCCAAGGCAGAAAAAATTATACTTACACAAAAGCCTATTCTTTTACTTGGCACACAAAACAAGACGGGATAAGAGCCTGTTGGCTTTATTCAGCAAAACTCATCTCAGCAATTGCTTCACTGTTGGATTATAAACAGTATTCCAACCTACTCCCCTAACTGAAACACCTTTTTTATATCAATTTCTTTTTAGTATCATCAGACCACTTTGATTTGTTTACAGCTCTAACTCACGTAACCTGTGTCTATTTCTCTGATTTGAGCAGAATTGAATGCAGTTTTCAAAACAGTGGGTCCAATCCTACCATTTTCCCCATCTAATCTGTGACTTCCACCTTACAATGCCCTTTCCAACGTGCAAGGAATACATCAACAAAAGAACAACAAAAACTGAAATAGCCAACTCTGAAATGATAGTCCAGGTATTCATATATTAGACAAATTAAAAGCCATGTTAGACTGTTTCATATTTTTGCTAGTCTTTATCTTTTAGGCACTGACCTCAAGGAGAGCATGGCAAAAATTTCACCAATGCCCAGAAAGGCAAAGAGAGCAATTGGGACAGGATCAAAAGAGGAGAGAGTTACCCACACACATTGCATCTGCTGCCTAGGAAGAGTTTCTGGCTTGAAGTTCCTGAATTCACCCCAAAAGGGATAGTGAGGGTCAATACCTCCTTTCTGCAGGTGCCTCAGTTTCCCCCATCACTGCATTTGACCCATAGTATTTGCTGGTTCATAATGTTGCTTTTCAGCCCCCCTGATGACTTAAAATTTTTTTTTCACTCCAATACTGATTTAATTTTGACTTTGTGACTGCTCATCGCACATGATCTGTGAGATCCTGGAGTTAAAGATGTCCCTCAAAAAATCTCAGAAGTGTCATAATGGCTTTTCTCAACAATATCCACTCCACTGTGCATCTAGCACCAATCTACAAAAGATACTTACAGTGGGCCCACAGTACATCCCTTTTTCCAGCATGGAAAAAGGCTGCAAAGGAAAATAAGAGTGAAAATATTTCTTACAGTCAGTGCTGTTGCAGACGTGGTGGCAATATCAGGAAGAGCAGCCTAAAGCTGCTAGAATGGTTTAGCCCCAAAACTAAAACTGGTTTATCACAGAGGTGACATTGGTTTCTAGCCCTCATGATCTTCCTTTAATATCTTCTTGGAGACTACAGCAGCTCCACCTTGAAGCACTTTCTGTAGCTGCACCATTTGAAGCCTTGACTATTGAAAAGGAGCCCCAAAAACCAACCTCACAGAAATGAGTGTAGGCCTGGTCAGTGTGTTGCTGTCTCCCTTTCTGCTGCCCTTCACACCCAACAGAATTTTACCAGAATAGCCACGAGAAAGTTGTCCTTCTCAAATTGCTGTCAGACATGAAAGTCATCTTGTGCCTGAATAATTGAGGCACTCATCCCTACCAACAGCCAGGCATTTCTGTAGTCCTCCTCGGTCCCCAGCAGCCCTGTTTAAACTGATTTAATTAGTCCCTTGCAATCAAAGGCTGTGGTTCGGGCAGAAGACTTGAAAAATGGGCCTTCACAACTGGTAAGGTTCTTGATCAGGATTATTATAACTTTTTTCAAATCAAGCCCAAAGTTTGCATGATGAGGATTTCTGGGAAGATGGGGTCTATTACACAGGAAAACCAGCTGTTCACCACTAATTGACTCCATCCTTCTCAGACACTTTTTCACAGACACCTGAAATCAGGATTTCTGAGCACATACTAGCCTAGCATTAAGCTAAATGAAAATTGAGGAACTGACCTGAAAGCAAAGATTACCAACCTTAACTTTCAATTCATCAGGACCTGCCATGATTTAAACACAGGCTGCTCTGCTGAAATGCAGAGTGTTTCTGCTTGCAGCTCTTGATTTTATTCACTGCCCTACAATGCAGAGGTTAGAGGTAACATCTCGAAAACACCCTGCACACCTCTGAGGTAACTTTCCTCAGCAGTAGCACTGAAACACCCTCAGACACAGGAGCCCATCAAACATAACCTATAGAGAATCACAGAACCATTAGGGTTGGGAAAAGCCTCTACAGTCATCGAGTCCAACCATTAACCCAACACTGCCAGATCCACCACTAAACATGTCTGAGTGTCACATCCACACGTCTTCTGAGCACTTCCAGGGCTGGTGATCCCACCACTTCCCTGGCAGGCTGTTCCAGTGTTTGCCCAGTGTGAATGAATGATCCCAGCAATTCAGGTTCAAGTTTGTGCTGCAGAGAGGCAAACCAGACTCCTAGCAGGAGCAAATTGGTATTAAAACCAGCAGAAGATCCACATCTCACTCAAGACTTACATATAAAGTGAGTCTATACAATGGCTGTGCTGATCATTTCCTTAGGTTTTAGAGAAATGAACAACTTTAACTTTACAGACTTCATGGCTGCTTGATCTCACTACAGTAAACAGCTCCATATTTTTCCTTTTCATGTTTTATCCTGAAGCAACAGAGCATTACATTAATTGACTTGTCTTATTAATTCAATAAGCTGCTTCCAAGATGAAATGCTTAGCTATGCTTGCTTGTTTTTGGCACTTTTTGGTTGTTGGAAGAAAAGCTTTAAGGCTAGAATTGCTCTGATGTTTTCCACAGTTCACAGAATAATTTTATGCACTACTGAAGATTTGCCACATTTGGAATTACTGCAAACTGCTACTTTTTCATCATATTATAATTTAATTCACACTTTTAGTATGATAAGAAAACATTTAACAGTTTGCATATTTGAGAAGTATATTTGTTCTGCCATAAAGTTGTGGTTAAGAATTCATTATGGGTCACTCATTTCTAGGATTTGTAAGTTGGGCTTAAGATACATTCAGAAGATTAAAGATGACATAGAAGCCACCCCATTCAAATGAATTATATGCAAGAAATCCAGGGAGAAAAAATTGACCTTGCTGTAAATATAGGGCAAAAATAATTTATTGCGAGCTTGAGTGAGATTGAGAATTTTTTACTATTTCAGCAAGATATTGGAGGGGAGGTGAAACTATTTTAAGCTTTGAAAAACAAAACCCCGACATTCCTTAAGGGGAAAATATTCATGTAACTATGTGGATTCTTAGAATTCAATTTCTTTAGGAAACATGAACTCTTGGTTTGCCTTTCAGCTGGTGAAAATAATGTGGGGTGAGGTTTCTTGTTTTGGTTTTGTTTTTGTGGGGTTTTTATCTCTGGTTTGGTTTGGGGGTTTTTTGTCTGTATTGAGGGAAAATGAAATTTCTTTTTTCACTGAGTTTTTTTTTTTCCTTTTTCAAGAAGTCTGGCCAGTGGCTGGCAATGCACTTACCTTTCCATCCATCCTCCGAGGTCAGCCTGCTCAGGGGTGGCACACACCTGGCAGTGACACAAGGCTCATTCCACCTGTTAGAATCACCCTCAGCAGCCATCCTTGGTGTCCCTTAACCTCTCTGTGTCCTCTGGAGGGTCCTGTCACACCACGGGCTGTTGTCCTCGACATAAATATCTCTCTCCATTTTATTTCTTGGGCTTGGAGGGGAACCTCACAGTGAAGTCTCTAAGGGGAGGTCTCTGCAGGGTGACTGTGAGTATTCTCTCTCTGCCTTCTCACTGCCAGGACCTGTGCGACCTCCACCCTCCCTGGTGGGGAAATGGACTGAGTGAGACAGCCCCTGGCAAAGGTCCTGGAGGAAGTGCTACAAAAGGAATCAGTCCCTGGAAAAACACTTCAGCAGTTCCTGCTCCTGGGGGTAGGAGGGCATGGCTGAAACAAATGTCCTTAACATTCCTTCTCACCCCAGAGCCAGCTACAGTCCCTGCTGCAGCAAACCCAATCTGGTAATCACAAGGTTTTGAGTTAAAGACTTTGCTTGCAGTGAGGTCCTGTTTTTAAATGAAGGTTATTGATCAAGTTTCTGGCCTTAAGAAAAGAAATCAAGACATAATTTATGCTCAGAGTGACCTGTAGGTGTTTGCACAACAATACTCACATTTATGGTGATGCAGCTGGACACAAGGCAAATGATCTTTTCCTTGAAACTTTCTTTGCCCTTACAGCCACTACCTCTAACTCCTCATTATGTGTCCCCATACTCGTTGCATTTCAAAATTATCACACTAAGCAAAGCTCAATGCACTGTTTAAATGAGTAAGGAACATCTGGTGAGCTGAGACTACTGGGACTCCACGGACAGATAAAGTTGTAGCACTTTTCCTCTGTATATGGAAATGTATTGTAAATTAAATCTGCAAACCGTCTGAAAAGGCACAGGTTGGAAAGGAGGTGGAGAAGCACCCTCATTTGTGCCAAGGTCAAATTCCATGCAGCTTAGCTTAAAGCCAGTGTATTTTCATGCGTTCAGTCACAAAGCTTTGTACTGTTCACTCATTATTTTGTACCTGAACAGTTTTCTAAAGGTGCTTGGGACATCCTACTTTGGCCATCACAAAAAAAGTGCCAAATACACTATAAAACTGACAAATCTTGTGACTACGAAAATATTGCTCTCCCAACTTTTTTTCCTTCTTCCATTTGCTTTAAAGAAATGTGGGATAAAACCGATATCTCAACCCAGAGCTGCCTAAGACTGAACCGCTGCCTGCTGATCTACCTCAGGTTTAAAAAAAAAAAAGCAAAAACAAGTTGTGCAGTAGACCATCTGCCACGAAACATAAATGTCTTGTAATAGCAATAAGCCAAGAGCCATGAACCACTTAGCCTGAGGGAGAAGAAGTTTCAGCAGGGTGAGCAGAGGAAACCCTCACAGAGACGGGTGACGCTCCTGTTCAGCTCCAGCTGCCGCGGTGCTGGAGGCCAGCTCCCCACTGCCTGCAGGATTCCCACCCAGCCCCAGAGCTCCTGCTGGGTCACCTCTTCACCTTTGCATGCCTGCAGAGAGGTTGAGCCCTTGGGAAGATGGGAATCACTTTTGTTAGTGCTGCTCTGTGGTCAGAGATCCTGCACAGCCCCCTGTGCCAGCAGAGGATGTGACTGTACCTGGGCTTGTCACCCCCTCCGTGCCAGGACATCCCTGACCTGCTGTCACTATTTGTGTGACACACAGCAGGAGTGTGCTGGCAGGCCTAAGTTCCCTGCAGGAAGCAAGGAGAGGGCACTAAAGGCTGGTGGGACTACGGTTTTGTTGATCAGAGCTTTTGTGGAAGTGATGCCACAGATGTGCCAGTCTCTATTCTTCCTGCTTTTTGCCCATCCCACACGACTGTTTGCAGGACCTTCGTGCACACTTTGGGGTTTGTTTTTGCATCAAAAAGAGGTAAAACACAGCCTCCACCTCTGAAAGAAATTTTACCCCTCTTTCCTCCTAAAAACATCAAAACACTATTCCATGTACACCTGTCAGGACTTGCTCTGGCACAGCCTCTAACCACAGCCCCAAACGTGGAACCTGACATTAATATGAAGCAGTAGGACATTTCCAACTGTTTACTCTGGAACAGAGCTAATAACAAAAGACAAGCAGTTTTCAACAAAAGGTAGGGTTAGCTCAC
Organism: Hylia prasina; assembly: GCA_013397195.1. Lineage (NCBI taxonomy): Eukaryota > Metazoa > Chordata > Aves > Passeriformes > Sylviidae > Hylia > Hylia prasina. The sequence continues at coordinate 1,236,781 of VYXD01008937.1, read as the reverse complement.
ATCACAGCAGCTAAGGAGTATCATTTGAAAACCCCAAAGGGAGTATTTAAGAAAATGTCTCCCAGAAAAATCCCTGCTCTTGTTACCGTCTCAGGAAGAAGCAGAAGGAACATGACACCTTTGCCTTGTTGGTGTAATAGTGGTACTGAGAGTGTGGCAAGGTTGAGTGCTAATTGTTCATTGGGTGATCAGTGATACTCCCAGGTGGCTGCAAAGGCAGAGGTTGAAAGGGGAAAAAAAAGAAATCTTTAGATTTCTCCTTTCAAGAAATCATTTAAAGAGAGGCGTGAATGAAAGGAGTGTCAGGACTGAATCTGCAGATGGCTCCGATGTCAGGGAACATTTATCTGACAGCCAATAAAAATGTGACTGTCTCCTGTTTTCCCAGGCTGTGTCACGTCACCTTGATGAGTGTTTTCAGCTCAGACCAGTCGATGCAGGAGGGCACATCTGCTGCTCAGCACAGCCCTGGCAGGGCAGGCTTTGGTAGCATCACCCCTCTGACTGCCCCAGCCTCCTCCTCCCACTCTCCCCATTACCCCCATGAGGCTCATCAGCTTGGCTGCTCCTTTTCTGGACCTGTCCATCAGCTCCCAGAACTCCCACACTGGGATGTGCCAGCACCTCACTGTCCTGTGTGCAAATTAATTCCCTTTGAAATTCAGCCTCGTTCACAAGCTACCCATAGCCCTGATTTTGGAGGTCATGAACAGCTCCACACCAGCTGCCTCTCCCACTCTCATATTTGGTAACCCACGCCCAGGTGCCCCTCAGACTTCTTCCCTCAAAAACACAAGCTCCCAGCCCAACCCTTCCATTTATTGCTATATCTAGGAATGTTATTTCTAAGTTAGTAGCCCAAAATCCATCTGAGAATTTGGCTTTGATTTGCCTCAAAAAAAAGCACTTCAACAGCTGGTCTTTACCTACCCAGCATGCAGGGCTGTGAAATGCATGAACAAATCTTCCACTCCTTTGAGCAGGGCTCAAAGTGGCTGAGGAGGGGAGAGCAAAGATGCTCCACATCTGGACAAAACACATCTGCTGCCTCAGGAAGGTCTGACACTCACTTGGTATCAGCTGAAGGCCACGAAGGGTGGTGGAGAATCACTCCTGGAGTCCCCTTGTAAGAGATTATCTGATAATAATCAATGCCCAAGGGCAAAGTGACTGGCATTAACTTAGCATTGCCCTCTCAATGCCATGAAAAATAATTCCATCCACTGTATATTCCTAGAACAAGGGAAAAAAAGCCAGAAACAAAGTGCTTAAAAAACCTGCATTTGTCAGACTGATCCTGTTTAATTAAACAGGAAATTGCAGGGCAACTAAATCAATTTTTACAGAGAAAAGCTGTTTCTCTGTTTACAGAAGAGAAACTTGTGGTGATTTATCTTAAAGAATGTAATTGCCTAATGATTAATAGTGACCAGAGATAGGAGGAAATGAGAAACAGGAGTGACTTCTCTTGGTGTGTGAAGCATGGCAGAGCTACATGCCCCTGCCACAGGGAGCATTAAACAAGAAAAATTTCCTGGTTTATACCAGGAACCTGCTATCCTTCTTCTAGTTTCTTCTTTTGATACAGAAGTTATCACCACTGGAGAAATGCAGATATGATATTGGATATTAGGAAGTTTGGGTCCAGGTATACATTTGGTGGGGTTTTTTTCTTTTCTGCTCATCATAATTCAAAATCAGATTTTCATCTTCCTTCCCATCCCTCTCCTGCAACCTGCCATGGAAACCAGTGGCCTTCACAACTACATCATACCTCAGTGAACACCACAATGAAGTGTCCCAAATACTTCTGCAGTCCCATCCTTGGGGGTTTCATCCTGGTTCTGGATCCTGCCCTGGCTGCAGGACACCTGAGGTAGAGGCAGGAACTGAACCTGGATTAGCTGCATCTTAGTGCAGGGCCCCAATGCTAAATTCCACTTTCCAGTCCAAAGGGTGTCTGCTCACAGCTTTCCAATAGATAAATTAAATTTGATGGTCACTAATGAAGGCTCAGAAATGTGGGTTTCTCACACAGAGTAACAGACACCATGGCTGCAGAGTCCTGGCAGGACAGTAAGACATCCCCCACCTCCACAATTGCATTCAACAACTGATCAAAGTTATACCCTTGAATTTAAATAGGAAACAGATGATGCCAGTACATCTGCAGGGAAGGAAAAAGGAATCACCAGTGACTTGTCAGAGGAGCAGCTGAGCATGGAGCAGGACATCCCAAACAGCACAGGGGACAGGGGTCTGCTCAGCCATAACTCTGACTGAAAGCACACAGCCACTCTTGTGTGGGACTTGAGAGTTTGACAAGTCACAAGTCAATCCTAGAGCACTTGGTGAGGTCATTAACAACATCCTCCATATATCAAATATCCAGATGCCACTATATCCAATATCCAATGTATCCAATGTATTCAGCCACACACAGAAATGCCACTGCAGCCCAACTCAGAAGGGCCATCCATGCCATCCCTCTCACCTCAGCACGATTTAACAAATGGAAACAATTTCTGTTCACTTGGAACCAGTGAAAGTGGGGATAAAACTCAGTTTATGGAGCCATAGGTTTTTGATTGTTTATGAAGAAAGGCAGACAGAGTTCTCACAAACCAGTTAAAAAGCCCTCAGTAGGAAAACCTCATGGTTTATGAAAATGGGGATTGTTTATTATTACTCTAAGGTGGCTTGCACTGAGATGAAGGTTTGAAAGACCTGTAGCACCTGTGAAAAAGGTGTCTTCGACTTGGTCAGAGTGTAAGAGAACCAGTTTTACATCTGTTTCACTATTTTTCTGTTGTAGCAACATTCTGCTTGTTTTCTCAGCTCAGTTAAGATTCATCTGCACCTCCAGTGGGACTATCCTGACCCTGATAGTTCATTCTCCATCCCAACAAAAGTGTTTTGCCAGCATTTCAGTGCCTTATGCTAAAGCACCATGTTATTCTCTCAGCTACACAATTTTTCCCCATTTCCTTTAAATGACTCAAGGAAAATCCGCTCTCAGTATCCTGCAGAAAAGAATGTCAGGCTTTAACCCATAACCTTTTTCTGCTTTACTGACCTAAAATTCTCCTGCCTGTAAGGCAGACTCACATTGTAGAGCATTTATCTCCATAATTTAGGGAAGGTCATAAAACATTGTCCAAGCATACCCACTCTCTTTTCCCATAGATCATTTACTGATCATTTATAGGCAACATCCCATCCACCTGTTTGACAAGTGCTTTCATTCCTATGCCTCCACATGAAGTAACCCACAGATTGCAGGATAAATTCCCTGTTAAATCCTAACCATTGTAATTACTCAGTCCTAAATACTCTCATTTCTTCCTCTGTAGGGTCCAAAAATATCTAGAACATGAGGATCTCACAGCCACCCTCACTGATCCCCTGCCACCACTTAATTGAATTATAACACCATAAATAATCTGGAAGCTATCTCAGAGGCACCCCACACAATTTTCAGGGATGTTGCCTGGTGGGTGACCTATTTGGAGAGGTGCAGACGGATTTCTCAGGATTTTCTTCAAGCTGATTATCTCCATATTCCCTGATGGGCCTTTGTTGAAAAAAAAAAAAAAAAAAAAAAAAAAAAAAAAAAAAAAACCNAAAAAAAAAACACCACACCAAAAACAAAGACACTGAGCAGATAAACCTAAACTTCTGGAACTGAGAATGTCAGGACAGCAAAGTGTTTTAAGATGGGGATCTGAATTTTGCAGCTAAAGACCATCTTCAGGCAATGCTGGATTATGCAGGGATACAAATGCATGAGGCACTTAGTGCCAAGTACCTCCTGGCATTCACGAACATAATCTCCCCAAAAAGAAGATTTCCACCACAAAGAGATGTTTCTGTATACAGCCAGAAACAAGGTTGCTTATTTGAATTAAACGTTCCAAGGGCATTGAGGCTAATCTACTGGCAGCAGTAGGTCTGCACTTCAGGTAGATGGAGTGCTTGTGCTGCATTGTAGCCCTGCATCCTCTCAGCACAAGGTATTCAGAGAATTGCTCTTCTCTCTGCTTGCCCAGCTGCTCTAGGGACGCTGCCACACTTGTCAGACAATAGATGTGGTATGGGAGCAGTTCACATCCCAACCACACGCCCACGAGTGCTGTTTGTATTACACAGAGCTCTGCAGAGCAGGGCTGCACAACGCACATCTCCTTTTGTTGGCAGCCTCTGCCAGCCTGCAGGTGACACCGAGCTGGGTGCTGGGGCTGGCACACCCGAGCTTGGGGTGACACCCAAAGGGACCTGGCCGAGCTCAAGGAGGGAGCCCATGTGAACCCCACGAGGTTCAGCCAGGCCAAGAGCAAGGTCCTGTGCCTGTGTCACTGCAGCCTGGGGCATGAAGGGCTTGGGAGCAGCCCTGCAATTCTCTGTCTCTCTTCCAGTGACCGACTCGAACCGAAATGAGACACCCTGTAACCTGAGTGCACTCGCACTAATTCAGTGCAACACACCTACGGAGACTTTGCCATCAGATATGCTTACAGAGCAGGTTAGAACCCCTCCAGGCACGGTGCTGCCTGCCAGGGACATTGTCCAGCACCAGCAGTGCTGTGTCTGCTTGGCCACACTCTGGTGGGGCAGCCCTGCCATGGACCCACTGCGTTCTCCTGATGTTCCTCTTGCATTGCTGCTGCCTGTCCCCTCACATGGATGGGATTGCAGTGATGTGGTGGCTCTGGTTGCCGTGACACGAAGCTGAGGGGTTTGGTTTCCTCTCTTCTTTCTCGCTGTCCCTCAGTCTGCCTCTGTGAGTGCCCCACACGTGGAAGCAGGGATGTGTGCCGGTGCTGCCAGAGGATCACAGAGCTGCTGAGGCTCGATGTTTTTCCCCGCCCCTCTGGTGCTCTCTGTGTGTTTTTGTGTAACCAGAAGCCACTGCAGCCTGATGTATTAATACATAATGCCTGCAGTGGGAAGCAGCAAGGTCTCCCCTCCTGCTGCTCATAGAGTAGCATCCTAGCATCCACCTTTACATCTTCCCTGCTTCCCAAAGGAGGTGCTGGGGAAAAACATCCAAGGCTCAGGAAGGAATCTGCTCTTTTTGCCTTCCCATCAAGCACAGCTCTCTGCATGTGTGAGGTCTCACAAGGGGTGTGAGCCAAGCCTTGTCCTCACCCCAACCTTCAATTAAGGAAAGAGAGAGCACGAGCATGGGCGAGCACCAGGAGCACACCAAAGCCCAGAGCTGTCAGTGTGGCTGTCCTCAGCAAGCTCCCAGGAGCTCTCTACTGAGATTTAGAAAACAAGGGCAAACAAACCCAAAACAACCCCCTGAGCCCGGATTTCTGATTAAATAATACTAAAGTGCACGTAATCCAAAGTGCTGCATGCCAAGGAACCTGGAAGGTGGGCAGTCCCTGGGAAGCCCCAGATGTCCCCTGCTCTCAGCCTGGAGCCAGCAATGGAGCTCCAGCAGGAGCAGCTGTTTGGGGCCAGAGAAGGCATCCAGAAAACACTCAGGAAGGAGAGCCTGGAGCAGCAACACCCGGTGTTCATCCTCACCAGCACCTCATGGGCTCCATTTCACTGGTTTGAGTGACTTTCTGCCAACTCCCTCAGAGGTTTTACCCAGCCCAGAGGTAAATGCCTTACCAAATCAGGGTTTGCAACACACTAAAAGACTTCTTTCCAAAGTTTCAGGCACTCCTGGGGTACAGCTGAGATTCGGTATAGAGCTGAACTGCACAGAGAGGAGAAGACATTTTCAAGTGCAAATCCCACATATTCAATTATCACCCACCCAGTGCTGAGCCACGTGATGGAAGGGAGGGACAGGGGGATGCACAGTGCTCTGGGTACCTGTCTGGCTTTACCTCTTTGGGGCAAGGAAATCCCAACTCTGCCTCTGTCTTCTGCATCACTGAATTCCCACAGCAACAGGGTCAGTCACATCTGTCTCATAGAGGAGAATTAAACTAGTTACCAATTTGAAAATGCACTTATCCTGTTAAAGAAAGTAAGTAAACACCCTCCACTGAGTGACTGATGTGTTGGGAAGTCACAGCCTAATGAAGAGCACTATGAGCTGTTGGCATTATCACATTTGCCGTGACCTTAAAAAGGAGTAGCTCTAGTTGTCTTTGGAGTACAGCTTTGTATGTTCTTGGATTTCTAATACTAACAGGAGCACAAAATCCAGCGCTGATTAAAATCGTAGAAGCTTTTGCTTCTACATCAAGGAAAGAGTGAGAATGGATTGTATTACAGGCATTTTGACAGAAAAAATATTTGCTCTCACGGAGGGAGATATAGTGTGTCAGTCCTCTAGTCAGAGAGCAGACAGGCAGGCTTCCACTCCAGCACCATTTCAGCAAAGTCTGGTTCGACTCTATTACACATTTCACAGCACATGAGCCCAGGCCCTGGGCAAACACCTCCAAGAGCCCCTTTGCAGTTCCTCCTGATGCAAATGGAACGGGTCAGACAGGGCAGAGTGGGCAGGATTGCAAGTTAAAAAAAAGGTCTGTGGTAGCAGCATGGCCCAGGAAGAGCTCATCCACCACGGGCAGCTCAGGGGCCAGGCACGAGGCTGCTCTGGCAGGGCTGTGGTGCTTGTGGGGCTCTGCAGCAGCAGGGACTGCACAGGATACCCTCAGGGGGTCTGTCCCTCCCCCTGATACCATCTCCACAGTGACCCACAGGGAAAAAAGGGGTTTGCTAAGAGTTTCCCACACCGCCAGCCCCTTGAGCATCCCTAGCCCAGTTTCCTGACACATTTTTCGTTCCATAACCAGCAAAAATTGTTGGGGTTGTGGCTCAAATTATCAGAAATTTCTCTGTGCAGCCATGCCTACCTGGACATGGGTTACACTTACATCAGGTTACTTAACCTCCCTGGTCTAAGAACATTTGGCAACAGGGTTCCTGCGAAAACAAATTAGATCAACAAAACCTGTTTCAGAGACAGTAGCAAAGTCCAATTGCATTCCATTTCTGTAGAGAGGCTGAGGGTGGTTATTGTGCATTTAACATCAGTATTCAACTACAGGTGACTAATTATACCACAAATGAAACAAAGTCAATACATTTCCAACTTCATTGGCTTCCAGTTGGGGCTTTACTAAAGGAAAAAGAAGAAAAATAAAGATGAGGCTTGTCCGTTTCAGATTGAACAAGAAGATTTAAATGCACATTTTCAGACTTTATACCATTCTTTCATATTTAATCTTTCTTTTTCCAGTGTTGTTATAAGCTTTCAAGTGATCACAATGCCTGAGTCTTAAGATACTCATTTGTTTGGGAAAGTATATGGGAAGATTTCAGGAAAGAGAAAGTTAGGTTTCACCTCTCTCTCGTAGAGAAGAAGAATACAATGTTATAATTAAATGTATTTATAGAATAGTGTCTGGCAAAGCATATTTATGCTGTTGTTGAGAACATGATGGTGCTTTCCCCTCTTTTTTTATATTATCTAGAAAATGAATTATTTCCCTTATCCATTGTTTTTAACAAAATGCTTTTGTTTCTATCAATATGAAACGTCAGACTGAAACATGCAGCTATTTGCTTTGGAGTAACAATATTACCCACAACTCCATTCAAAGCACCAAAGAACATAATAGTGTTAACTATAATTAGATTATTTTCCAGAGAGTTAGAAAGATTCATTGTAGAGCAGGGGTTTTCATAAGGAAACAGAAAGACTTACTTTATCAAATAACTCTGCACAAAATAATTTTGGAGCATTAACTCCCTTTTGTGCCTTGGCTTTAATTATTGTCTTTTTGGCTTGGTAATGCATGGATTCCAATTATCACATTTTCACAACATAATAGATGACTCAACAGACAAATGTGGTTTCAGAGTACAGAATTATCTTATCCCACTGCTACTCCACACCTCCTGTGCCCACAGCAAATATTACAGCAACTCTCAAGGACCACCCCTTACCTGCTGCACGGCCCAGTAGCACCAGATGCAGATTTTCTCCACAGAAATATTTCCTTTCTGTGCCATGCATGGCATCCTGGCCAGCATCTCTCAGGGCTCAGCATTTCACTCCTTCCCTGCACAAGGATGGCACAACACTTTTGCTACAACAGTTCTCCCTCAGCACGGTGCTGCAGCCTTAAAGACATCTGATGAGACATTACAAAGGTGCATCTTCCTGACACAAAACAGGCAGGCCATCTCAAGAAGTGACATCACCAATTTCATCAGTTATTTCTGAGCAAGCAGGTGATCATGGCTGGAATTCTTTTATTCCAGGAAGTCTCTGTAATGGTTTGTTGTGTTTTCCTACACCTGAGGTCCGTGTCCTAACAGGTGTTTCGTGGACAACTCATCTGGCACCTGGATCAGAGACTGAAGCCTCTATTGACCTGTTTGGTAGGAAGTCAGTGCTGATCATCATTGTATCTGACAAGGTTTAAGAAAACCCAGATAAACAGAGGCTGATAAACTACTTGCTGCTGTACACCTGGCACTTTTGGACTTACAGGATTTATAGCGGCTGTTTCATCTTCAGTTTTACTGGAAATTAGAAGAAACTCAGGAAACCTTGAAAAGTAAGATTTGACACAGCTTCAGCACTTAAATGAAGGACTCTGCACAGCTCAATGGCCATTTTACTGTGGAAGCAAATCCTTTCTTTGTGAACTATAATTATTTCCAGTCATATGACCTTTTAATTTTCAAAAATCCCTAAGGTATGGTGTTACCTATTGGAAACTCACAGCAGGACTGGAAAGAAAGATGTAAGCACTGGTAAGCTTTCTCTCACATCCAGTAAGCACTGGTGTGTTTTATCTTACATCCAGCTGGACATTGCAGCTGAATCAAATTCCTCAGTATTGGCTTGGGTCCCCAAATAAATATCTTTCAGTTCTTCTCTATCCTGTGTGTTTTAACTCTCCATGAACACTGAAAGTATCAATCTCACACCTTAAGGGCTTGCAGGAAAGGAATTTTAAGTGAGAAAACACTAACTATTGAGCCCTAGAGTTGTGCATCCAGCTGGGTGGCTCCTGAGGGTAACCACAGTAAAAAAAAAATCTTTAAGTCAGACCAGAAGATAAAACTAAGTCTAAACCAGGAATTAATTTGAGAAACTCATCAACACTCTTGACCTCCAGCACAGATGAGTGTGGTTTTGCAGGGTCTCTGGGGGAAAGGTTGCATCTGCCCATGTGGGTTAATACATCCCTATTCAGATGTCAAGTGCTGCACCACCAACTACTAAATCATCTTTCAGCCCTCTCTGTTCAAAGGGCTGAGGAAACTGGTGACAAACCTGGTTAGCCTGTTTTGGAAAAGGTGTTCAATGGTCTCTAGTGACATTTTTCATACCCCTCCCTAGCCATGACTTTGCTCACAGCAGAGGAACCTGCCCCAAGCCATGGACCAGCGCTGAGTGCCACCTCATTGAATTACATGGGCAAATTTACCTGTGCCCCAGGCTGTTCCTGGAGGTCTTCCACTCACAGTGGACAAGGCCCAAATCAGCTTGGCTTGCAGGACTTCTGCCCAAGCTCCTGTGGCTGCAGATACGTGGACAAATCTGCATCAGAGAGAGCTGAGAGCAGCAGGAACCGTAACAATGCTGGCAGTGAGTTAAATTTCATGTGTCAGCACTAGGACTTCACAGTAGCACTGGCATGGAAATTGGATTAGTAGCTCCAACTAAAGACAGCTTAAGCCATTATAAAGTCAGTGGGAGGTTCTAATTGACCTCGGTGGGCTTTGGATCAATTCCCAGGAAGAGTGTGACTGAACTAGACAGTGTTACCACAAAACATTCCTAGAAGCCTTCCTTGCCCATGACAGAAGAGTTTCTAGTGAACAGCTTTCCAGTGGAGAGCCTGGGCTACTGGGAGGATTGTCTGGCTGGTTTTTGAAGGCAGCTTCTTGAGCTGCTGGCTCCTGAAAGCAAGTGTCAGACAGGGAGCAGACTGCTTGGTCCAGTCCAATCTTCCTTTTACTGTGACCGAGTCAACCCTAAGTGTTATTAACCACATTTTCCCACAATTGTTTTCCCTGCCTTGAAATCTCTAGATAGGACCTCAAGAGAGTGGAGAGCTGGAGAGTTTTTGTGAGCACTAAGCAAATTCTCCTCTCTGCTTCTTCTACCCTTGCTGTCAAAGCATCAGAACATGATGTCACTTGAGATGAACAAATGGAAACTGTCACCTAAACTTTTGGACAGCTACCCCTTTCTGGGGGAAAAAAAAAAATACAGTGAATATATAAACTTAAACTTTGACTTTCATTTTCCAAACCTGTTAATTAACTGGAGGAAAAAATATGTTTTATGGGCAGATACCTTCACTACTCACACTGTAGAGAAAAGCAGGACATGGTCCAAAGCCTGCCATTAAATGTTTCTCATGATTGCTTGTTGTTAGAAGGGAGCTGCAGCTATGCTAATACAGTGTGCTCTCTACAAAAAACCCTGTAATTGGGACAAGGCAGCCACAAAGCTTCCCGCAGCTGGCAGGAATTGTGACTGTTCTCTTCAGCTTTAATCATGGCTTTTAAAGCAGATCAGTAACAGCAACAATTAGCCTTTTAGATTGGTCTCAGAAATTACCATTTTTAAAATATGGTGACTCTAAAGGCACAAACCCAAAAGCTCTGAGCTCTGCATAAAACAAGCAGCCACACACTCTGACTTGTTTGTCACTTGTTTGGTTGCTCCTTTGTTTCTGCAGAACTGTGGCTGTAAAAAGCAGACAGGAACTTGCACACATTTCTCAAGAGGAAATAACTTTAGCCACCTCCTTTTCCTCAATGAACCCACCCTCTGAGACATCCTCTGCTCTCAAGGAGTGTCTGGCACTCCGGCTGTGTACGAGGAAAGGGAGGCACGGCCACGTGGTGCCTGGTGCCTGAAAAGGTTGCTGGTTCTTGCTCAGCATAAAAAACTTTGAATCTTACTTAGTAGGGAAGGATTGAAACAAAGCCGTTGGGAATGGAGACATGAGAGAACAAAGAGGTGAAATAAACAGGAAAATTTTCATTCCCAAAGATCCCCATGGGGAGGACATGGAAAGCAGCGCGGGAATAGGAACAAGCACCTCGTTAGAGCAGAGGGTGAGTGTGTAGGTTGCTGTTGAGAGGGTCTTTCAGTGCACCTCCACAAACAGCAGCAGTCAGCCTGACAAGGCTGGCAAGAGCTTGTTTTGCTCATATTTGCCTCTGCTGAGCCGCTCAGAAGTTTCTGTCGGCACAGCAAGGCTGCTCGGTGACCCTCTCATCTCTTGTGAACCCTCTGTGTTAGCCACACAAGTCCTGGCATACAAAACTGGGTATCCCTATCTGAGATCTCTCTCCCTATTCTGTGTGGGATTACAAAGGGCCTCATTCCTTCTTGGAGAGTTTGCCAGCACAGCAACACAAAGGAGCCTTTTCAAGTACAGATCTGGCCTTTGTGCCTCAGGGCTTAATTCTCTGATGCTACGACTGCTTTGTACCACTCTGGCTCCCAGAGTCTTTAAAGTACAAGTGTAAGTGCACTCGGATGTATCTCCGTGTCAGGTGGTAACAGGATGTTTCTTGCCTACCTCAAAGAGTGAGGGAGCCGTGTTATCAACCAACACTTCCATCGGGCTTTGATTTCCCTCAAAAAAAACCACTTTTCCATTGACACTCCTGGCTGGGTTTTACTGCAGCCTGCTGCAAGCCCCACACGTGATCTGCACAGCAGCGCATCCCTGGCAGAATGGTGTGCCTGCTCCTGGCCAACTTCTCTGCTCCCAGAGCTTCACTGCCTGTCTCACAAGCTGCACGTGCCTCAGGCAGCAGAGGGTTTGGGAATGGAACAGCTGGATTGTTCATTCTTTCTTTTGCCCTGCTTAGGTTCTTGTCGCTGCTCAGGTCGCCGCCGAGTGTTCAGCTCCCCGACCTTGGGGTGGCATTAACTCCTTATACTAAGAACTACGTGTACTATATTTACAATAAAATACCAATACCTATCACCTATATTAGATAGTCTATTTCTACTGTAAACCAATCTAAAAGTGCCACCATCACAGCAGAAGATGGAGATGAAGAAGAAGAAGAACTCAGGGTGCTGCCCCAAATCCTCCATCTTGTCCCCATTCACCTCCACTCTAAAAACCCAAAGCTACAGAATTTTTCACCCTGTGATGAACTACACTACTGCTTTTCACACCTTTATGAATTGCAATTCCTCTCTTAGTGTTGGAGGCTTTTCCCATGGACTGAAGTCAAAGCCAGTGTCTACCTGGGCTCTGTGCCAGGGTCTCCAACCCCCTGTGCAGATCCCAGACCCCTGTACAGGTATCAAACCCCCTGTACAGGTATCAAACCCCCTGTACATGTCCTAGACCCCCCCTGTACAGGTACCAAACCTTCTTGCTCAGGTCTCAGACATCTCTGCCGAAGTCTCTGACATTCCAGGGCGACCAAAGGGATGCCCTGAACTCCAACACTGGATCTCTGTGGCAGACATGAGCAGTCCACAGTCTGCTCTGTGTTGTCCTACTGTGAAAACAACAGAGAGATGATGTTCCCTGAACCAAGTTTTCCAAGCAATGCAATTATAAAACGGCCAAAGGATAAAATCCACATATGTAAGAAATACCACTAAAACCTGCAGTCCATGCAGCATATCCATCAAGAATTCCGGTATTTCCTTGCTTTATTTCTGCCACAAAACTGGGAAATTTATAAAAATCTTCATTTTTCAACACCATAATTTGTCTTTTTCTACACTCACGACAGACCTAGGAAGAAAAGAGTTGAAGCCTCAATTACAGGAGGCTTTCAAAGAAGCAAAGGAAAATCAGCTTTATGGAGCAATCCTGCTTGATGAATAACACGTGGAGCTTGGGCTGAGCCTTTCATCTCCGTGGGCTGCACGGACATGTGGACAGCAGAGCAAAGTACCCACTTTGTACTTCAAGCCTGTCATTCACCACATTCACTCAATCAAATGGCATTGAAAAGTGGAAATGCTGATTTTGCCCATGATGGCTGATAATGGGTTTAACGCCTCCCTGGGAAAGTGCAGCAGGAACTGGCAGGAATATAAACCTTATATTTCCTGAGGTCACACTTTGCTTTGAAAATGGGACTTTTTGCTGCTGTAAATAGGGTGAATGCTGAGCCAGAGCCATCATTAAGGTCTGCATGTTCTATGCTGCCCATTACTGCACTTGTCTACATCAAAATCTGCACATAGCAGACACAGTAGGAGTCTGATAAACCAAACGCTTCTGAATGCAGTTTAACGTTGGGCGTTCAATTATTCCCTCTTTATGAAGTTAATCATTGAGGTAATGTGCACTAACAGTAAACTAAAGGGTACCTTCACCAAGGACAAATGCTATTGGAATAACTGTGAATGATTCCTATTATGAATAGCAAAGCAAAGGATAATGAGTTTATTTCAAATGCCAAAATGGGCTGCGTTTCCACCCCATAGCTCTAAGGGATCAGAAAACATCTTTTTTTGTGTGTATTTGTAATAAGTGACACTAGGGTGGAGCACAAGGAAACAACTTAGTGCTGTGTTAGCCTTGCCCACCTCCTCCCTGCTCACCAATTCCCAAATACCACGTGAGGCACACACATCCTCTTCACTGCTTTGTCCTCAGTCTGCATCTTTCTCCTCATTCTGTGGGGTCTCCCAGAAATGCCAGCACCAAGCACTGATGGGAGCATTTTAACACCAAATTCAGGAACACTTGCCTGTAACAAGAGCAGAGCCTTATTCAGAGCTGCATGGCCCACGTGGATGTGCAGTTGCTGAAAATGTATCAAGTGGGTGCTGTTGCCTTGATGTGCTCTTTACATGCCATTCAGCAAAATGTGCTTATTTATATTCAGAATTCCTGTCCTTGGGAAAATGAAAAGCTTTTTTCCATCCTTCCCGTCCCAAAATGGAACGGAAAAATGTTAGAAAGTGGAATTGTTGAGATTTTCAACCTGTTTTCAGGAATGAAATAATGTAGGCTGGTGCAACGACTGTCCTTGCTGGCTCACACAAGGTGAAGTTTTGTTCCATTTAAGGAGATTCTGTTTCTCTGTGTTGCACAGAGGACATGTGGCTCTCAGAGCATAGAGGCTGTGGTGTTTGGTGGGAAATGATGCCCCTTAGATCATCAAGATCTCCTAACTATGTTTTCTTTATCATGATTCAGGTTTTATACACATTCTTTGTCTAAACTTTGCAAAGTTCTCTCCTCAGAAAACCTTCTTTTTTTTTTTTTTTTCCCCTGGAAATAACTGATTAAAAATTTAACATCTTGTGAAAAATTCAAGAAAAACTGTTCTTTATAATTAAAATTTTAATTGAGATCTTCTTGAATATGTTATCCGATTCATTATTGAAATTCTATTCTTATTAAGCTTTTTTTAAAAAAAAAACAAATGCAGGGTTTCATTAAAAGAAATGTGACAGGTCTGAATGTCTTCAAAGGAAAATTATTTTGCATAATGAATTGTGGCATTCAAGCCAACCTCATTGTCTGCTCTCATATCTGATAATGCCATGTGGTACAGACAGCCTCTCACATCCATAGAAACGTAATATTTGACACCACTATTTTTAAAATTGCTGTATTAGCATGTAATGCAGCTGAGCTTCATGAGGTTTCAGGATGAGGTTTATGGAATTGCCCAAGGGGATATTATGCATGGTACCAACAAATCAACCAACCTGCCCATGGCTTTAATTTCTTGCAGAGAGCAATACTTGGTGATAATGTCAACTCTGAAAAAAAATCTAGGAAAATTTTCCTCATTTGAATGTGGAAGCCGCTTTATTAATGGAGAGTATTTAACTTGCTGCTTGAATGAAGGAAAATGTTTCATAAAAATAGCTTGGAAAAAAGACAATTGCCTATTTCTTCCTAAGATGGTCTATAACTTCCAGACAGTGTCCTGCTAATTACAAAAAACCTGACGCATTCAAGTCATAAATCAACATTTCTCAAGGCAGCCAAAATAGCCTTTAAAATTCATTGGGGTAAGACTGCTTTATTGCAGTGCTGAAACCACAGTTTCTCAACAGCAGCTCCCTATTCAATCCAAGTATCTCTACCAAGAGCTGGTAAAACAAAGGAAAGCTGGGGCAGAAAAGAGGGAAATGATGAAAGAAAACTTTGTTGCAAATTATATACAAAATTATTTTAAGTTATCTCATATCAAGTGCCGTTTGCCTCCACCACAACTCAGGGTAACTCTTTCAGGAGGGATGGGTTGTGCTGATCAGCCCTGACTCCCTCCTTAGTCAGGCAATTTCCCAAGGGCAGCTTTCCCCACCAAGAGATGGGGAGGCAGCTTTAGGATTTCACACACTTTGCTTGAAACTACAAGCAGGACTTGACCACAGAGCGATATGCAGAAGGTAACTCTCTTTTCTGGGGATCTTCCTCCCTACTGTTTCGCCTGATTCTGTCTGTCCCATCTCTGATTTGATTTATATTCCTTTTTCTTTCCTTAGTCAGCCTCTCCCTACTGCACATCATCTCCCTGCATCATCTTCCTGATCAGGAGGGAAAAGTGATTATCCTGTGGCTCCTGCTTATCCTCACGCCCCATCACATGAAAGGTTTTTTTAGGGTGATGATTTCCAGACTTCCTGAAATTGAGTAAAATTAACACTTAGAAAACCCAGGATCTGTGTTCTGTTGATCTGACCCCAGGCAAAACACAGCTCTGGCCAGGGCTGTTTTACATCTAATCACAGCAGGAGAACAGCTCCTACCCAGTCTTATTTGTAGTTTTTTATCTCGCTGTCCAGCCAAGCCAATCAATTGCTGCAAACTGTGTTGTGCTGCAGGGTAAAGAATAATAGAGAAATATTCAGCCAAACTGTACAAATGTTCCTCCTACTGGTGTGTGTCTGTGTTGGAACAGCAGCCCAGCCCCTGCTTGCCAGGTAATGCCACTGGTCTTTGACAGGATTCTCACAGCTCTCCCAGTTTCAGGGGGAAAAACGTAACAAGAGCCATCATTCACCTCAGGAAGCATCCACGGAATAATTACTCCCTCCAAAACAATTATATCTGCAAAATGCTCCTTTTCCTCAGAGGGAAAATCCTCGTGGAGACTGTTCCCAATTAAGGTTAATATATGTCTCTATTTCTTCAGGAAAAGGGTTGTTCTGGTCCCCACTGGAACCACTCGGAAACTTTAATGGTCTTTGAACCAAGCCCAGTGACAATGTGTCTTCATTAGTGATAGGAGTGCTCCCTGGCTTCAGGTTTGTCTGGGGTTTGGATGCTTATCCATCACACTGTGGCATGCTGGGGACAGGAAATTGGACATGAACTTACGGGAAGAACTGAGATTTCCTGCAATTTGGCCGCCCCTCATGCCTGGTTCCAGGGCTGAATGAAGGATGGTATTTTCAGTAACATGTGCTCTGGTGACACTGCTGGGACCAGTCCCTGCCTCCAGCTTCAACATGGCTGGGAAATCACAAAACTATGGAGTGGTTTTGGTTGGAAGAGGCCTTAAAGCTCCTCTCAGGCCAACCCATTGCTGTGGGCAGGGACACCTTCCTGTGGACCAGGTTGCTCCAAAGTGGGGCTGGGCAGCTCAGCACTGGTTCTGGACATACCCCAGTGTCCCCAGCTGTTAACTGGTGTCCTCTGGGCCATTACTGGAGCAGCATATTCTCCTGAGCCCTATGCACACTGAAGTAGACCTCAGTTTTGGGGGCTGGAAGCTGCCAAGGGAGGGGAAGAAAAGAATAATTATGCAGCAATATTTCTTGCTTTATACCTCTGCAAAACAGCTTTGGAATGATTTCTGTGTCAATTGCCCCACAACAGCTACATCTAAGGTTCCTGGGAGGACCAGGGATTTTTTACTTTTTTTTTAATGGAATTAGGGTTTAATTTCAGTGCCATATTAAGCAAACAAACTGCCAGACTGCTACCCTGGAGCTCTCTGCAGAGTCACTCTTACCAAATGCCTGGAAAACTTGAAGACAAATTCCCTCTGACTTTCATGGGCTCTTTTATGACCTCATCCACACTTTCATCACCCTGCTTATGTTTTCCTGTATATCCCATTACTTTTTACAACAAACAGGGTGCAGTTGTTAATATTGATCACCATTCTTCTTTCTCTCACACACAGACTGACTTCTCTCTCTCTCCCTTTCATCATACAGTTGTCAATCTCTACTCTTACCCTGGTTTAGATATTGTATAAGCTTTTCTTTCTATTTTCTATTATTCAATAAATTACTCCTCTAGATTGAATCTGTGCTACAAAATCTCTGCAATGTGCTGGTACCTGAAGTTCCCCCTAATTCTTCCAGTGCTGTGGTTTCCAAAGCTTTGCTCTCTTGCCATGGCTGTCTGTGCAGCATTTCACACTGTTCCCTTACAGGATGGCTTTTCTCAGCTCCTCCAGCTGGGTTTCCTTCCAAAATACCCATGGTTCTTCTTGGCATCCAGGTGCCTGCAGCACATTACAATGAATAGGGGAAAATAAATCAGTTGTGAGCTGCAGACAGATGAAGGGGTTGTGCCAGCCTTTAAATCACCAGAGCATCTAAATGTTTGTTAAAAGCAATAATAAGCACCCTCTCATCAAATGTAGTTCTCAAAAAACCATTGTGTTTTAATCAAATGAGAACAAAGGCAGTACACAGTGGCTCCCATTCATCTCAAGGCATCTTAATTCTGGCTCCAAATATTGCTGAAAGTGAGATGAATGGGAACTACTGACACCACTGGCAGAGTCAGCTCTTGGATCCTGATCACTCTTAGAGAAGCTCAGACTCTAATGCCCACCCATCACGGAGTTTCAAGGGAAAGCATTTTCCTTGGAGTAATAGAGACTTTAACTTCTTAGTTTAAAGATGTAGAATTGAGCCCTCATCTTCCTCCAATCTTAAAAATATTTTGACATCTGTCTCTGTCCAGTATTCCATAACACCTACCTGGCAGGAGCCACTGTGATCAGCCAGGTGTTGTTCCCAGGACAAGGCTCTTCCCCTGCTCTCCACTCATGCTGCGTTTTACACTGGGTCTCTTTGCAGCTGGACTAGATTAACATTTTAGGACTTTTCCCAGGGAACTGCTTCCATTCCATTCCATTCCATTCCATTCCATTCCATTCCATTCCATTCCATTCCATTCCATTCCATTCCATTCCATTCCATTCCATTCTCCATTCCATTCCATTCCAATAAATAAGGAGCTGCAACCATTTCTACACAAAACATTGCAGCTGACCCTGAACCCAGAGATGTCACACACTCTTACCTCCAGCTCCACCTCTGCTGACTTTGACAGGTCTGGGCTCTCTGGGTGTGCAGCCTGCTCTGAAATACCCTTGGGAGGTGGAGGGACCTTTGCAGTTTGGGATCCAGGTGAAATAAGTGGAAGGGTAACCAGGCAAAAATAACATTGAAGCTGCTTGGACCACGCTGTGCATCAGCACAAGAGGGATCCCACTGAGCATTCCACCCAGCTCTGCCAGGATGGGATCCCACTCAGCACTACCAGCTGTCCTGAGGAGTCATTTCCAAAGCCACTGAGTATCACTGTGCTCAAATGAAAGCAATACTTGTGAGCTGTAAACCAGTAGTTGGATTTTACGATATCTATGTTGCTTATCAAACTTCTGAACTCTGTGAGAAATATGAGAAACACATGTGAGAGTTGCTTATGAATATACAATGAAATTATTCCTTTCTGGGCAGCAGAGATGCTTATCAAATAAATGAATAAAACAAAGTATTCCTTCTTAACATGGAACTTACATCCTTAATAAATATCAGCCTCATGTTCTCATGAGAATCTTATTACACAACTTCCTTCACTGATTCATGTATTAATACCATTTTGTATTAAGCTGGTACATAATTGATGATGTGGAAGTGTTTTCATATAACAACTCCTTCACTGCATAATATAACCCACTTATCATATTTTCAGCTCAAAATTCAGAAAGTTCACACATGCATTATACACTAAAATGAACACAATAACTGCACAAAAGTATAGTATATCATTTGCAAATTGCATGCAAGCCAAAGAAAATATACAATGCTAAATGCTGACTTTGATACAGCTCATGTTGAAAGGCATAAATCAGCTAATAATAAAAAAAATAAATTTAAAAAAAAAAAATTGAGCTCAGTGGAATGGAAAAATCCCCTGCAGGAAACGAGACCTGACCTAGTGATTTGGGTGCAACCTGTGTCCCTTATGGCTGTGACTAACACATATGTTACCCATTCAGAGACAGGGATCTCCCCCAGAAAAACAGTCCTGTCTTTCAGCCCCACTCACTAGAAGCAGGTGAAACCCCTGAAGATTCAACATTTGACTTTTAGGTTTAGGACATTATTGTTTTGTTTTGTATTCTTTCACCTGGATTTGCTTAACAGGATTCAGCAATACTTCAATATCTATTATGGTAAAATTTCCTAAGGCTCAGGAGGTTGCTTTATAAAAGCTATTTAAAACTAAGCCCAGGAAGACAGAGAAGGAAACCTTCTTCCTTGCCAAACTGCACACCAGGGCAGTGACAGCACAGACCAACACTCCCTGTATTGACTTACAAGGTTTTCATCCTGTGGAGATCATTTTACAGATGCTCAGGCAAAACCATTAAATTGGAGAGCTCTCTGGAATAAGTTCACTGATGAAAAGATGATGGTTTGCAGGAGGAACACGCGTCCACTTCAGCCACATGCAAACAGAGGGAGAGTTCATTTCTGTGCTGCTGCTGTCTCGGGTGTCCCAGCCTAGCAGAGGGACCCTGTGAGATGCCACCACTTGTCATGGACTTTGCCAGCCCAGGACTGGCTCCGAGTTTTCAGACGCTGTTCAATTCCCGGTTATCTCCACAAGGGGGAATGGCTTTACACTGAAAGAGAGCAGGTTTAGATTAGATATTGGGAAGAAATTCTTCACACTTGGGGCTGGGCAGGCGCTGGCACAGGGTGCCCAGGGAAGCTGTGGCTGCCCCTGGATCCCTGGAAGTGTCCAAGGCCAGGCTGGACATTGGGGCTTGGAGCAACCTGGGACAGTGGAAGGTGTCCCTGCCCATGGCAGGGGGTGGAACAGGATGGGCTTTAAGGTCCCTTCCAACCCACACCTTTCTGTGATTCTGCGTTGCACCACTAAAAACATAACAGTACGGAATCTCCTGGCTCTTCCCCCTCCACCACAACACTGACTCATCACTTCTCTGCTGTTAGAAAAGGTGCTCGAGACCCTGGGTTCCCTTCCAGCTCCCTTGGGCAGGTGGCAAGACACACTACCTGACCTTTTAACTCCCTCCCCTCGAAATGACCTCTCACTTCCCAACCCCGTGGCTCCTCTGGGCAGTAAAACAAGCCTTGCTCCAGCGACAGCATGATCCATTATTAATCCAGTATCACTATGTCTGGGACTTTGAGTCCAAGGCAGAAATAAAAAGACAGCAGCAGAGGCAGGCTGGGAGTGCAATCAGAACAGTGTTTGTAATTTAATGGAGCTACCTGGAGTAATGCTATAATCTCAAACAGCCTTCATAAGTTGTTCAGAGAGAGATTCCCTAAATCCTCAAATCAGCTACAAATATATAGTTGCATTACTACCACGGATTTAAATGCCTTTGAAGTCAATAGAGAGATTCTTATGGATTTTTTACAGGCTTATGTGGTATTTCCATATATAGACACACATAGAAATACACACACACATATATATATCCCTGAGGGTGAATCTGGATTGAGAGTCCCTGAGGAACTCATAGCTGAGACCCTAAGGAAAGGCACACAGTCAGAAAGATCTCTGTCTGTAGGGTTTTATAACAATGTTGTTTGAACATAGTTTTTATTCCATTAACCAACATCTTTCTTTCCTTTTGTCAAGGCAAGAGTTGTCTCTGTTCTGTGATGTAGACATCACCACCTCAGAGAATGTTCCCAAGGAGGCCAATTTAAACACTGACAAGAAAATCACCCATTCCATTAGGACAGAGAAAAAAAATGTATTTTTCCATCTGGAAAAGAAAAAAATCTTAATCAGATTTGCTGGACAAGTCAGGGAAAGATAGAGGTTTTGCCAAAATGAGGATCAAAATGATGGGGAAAGGTAACTGAGTTTAATTTGCTTGTATCCTTGCAGTAGTTTTCCCAAGCCCCTGGTATTCCCTTGGTGCAGAAGCAAGGCCAGCTGGATGCTTGCATGACCTGCACAAATCCACCCAGTGCCACCAAAGCTGGGCTGGGTCACCCACTCATTTTTCACCCTGCTTTTATCTTGCCCATCTTGCTCCCTTTCTGCCCCCATTCCCGTGACACAATCCCCTCCTCTTCCACCTTACACTGAGCAGTGTTCCTCCTCCTCCTGCTGCTCCAGCCTCACCCACAGCTCTGGAACAAAGGCAGAGGAACCTCAGGCAGGTTCTGAGGCAACGACAGCCACGGTCCTGACAGCCAAAAACACCATCGAGCAGAATCTCAGGAGACACCAAAAGGCAGAGGGCTGGAGGAGAGCTGCTGCTGGAGGGCTCCACAGACAAAAGGAAGCCAGGCGGGGTAAAAATAAACACAGGTGTCCTTGGGAGGGCACAGATCACATCAGAGGCCTCTGACATTTTAACTGACATCTGTGAAAGCGTTTCCAAACCAGAGAGCAACTTGCTGTGGAGGGGGAAGTGTTCCAATGAGGAAAAATCCTTTTTTTAATTCAGTAAAAAGGATGGTATTATTGAACGTTTTTGTTTCATACTGATTTGGGGATGGGGGATTAAAAGTAAATTGAAAGCCTGGTTTGCAGTCTAAGGGCTGTTTCTCACCTCAGTGTTCCTGCCAGTTGGGAAGAAAATGTTTTCATACAAGTCCAGGATGGGTTTAACGCACCAAGTCCTGCTGCTTGTTCCCAGCAGTGGCCAAAAATCCTGTGGAAAGCCACAGAACCAGCATGAACTAGGTCTGCCATCACTGCAGGATCTCAAAAAGCTCTGCCTGGCAGTCACACAAGGCTTAACCCCCAGAACTAGGCACCAGTGCCATACAAACATGAGGAAAGGGTAATACAAAAATTAACTGAAAACCCAAGTGTGTTTCTTTAAGCAGATAATTTAAATTTTTGCTCTATATTTCTTTGTTTCAAAGCAGAAGAGAAAAAACAAAACAAAACAAAAGAACAACAGAAAGTGCAAATGGTGAGGTGTGTGTCTAGTGGATAAGTAAAACATGAGTAAGGAGTAAGAAACCTCGAGCTTCTTAAAATGTCTTTCTGTTCCTAATTAAAACAACATGCAGAATTTCCTATGAGGAGAATCATGGAAATCGAGCCTTGTGGCACGATTCTGATAGAGGGGTAGGATACAACTGCCTCTCCCTCAGACAAAATCCTCTCCCACACTTCTTTCCACCATTCTTTCTCAGTCCAGCTTCCCACACACCTCTCCACACTGTCCACCCTCACAGTGAAGAAATGTTTCCTAATATCCAATCCTTATCTCCTCTGCCACAACTTGAGGCCATTTCTTCTTATCTATTACTTGTTCCTGGGAGAGGATACTACCCCCACCCTGCTACCATCTCCTTTTGGGGAGTGAGAAGCTCCTCCCAGAGTCTGCTTCTCTCCAAGGTTAACACCCCCAGCTCACTCAGCTGCTTCTCATAAGACTTTTCAGGGCAATTAGTCCCAGGGATGTGTGATGTGCTGGATTCTGCAGGTCAGGAGTGTGGGGCACCTTTGCAATCCTCTCTCTCTGCTCCCAAAACCTGGCCCAGTGCAGCTCCCCTGGCACAGATCCTCTCCCAAGCTTCTCTCCCCTCCAGCCCTGCTCACCACCAGTTTCAGTGCACAAATCCCAACCTCTGCACTTGCTGGAATAATCTTGTGTCATGTTCACAGAGATCAGACAGGATTTATTTCTAGATGAAACTCGGCTGATAATATAAAGCAAGTTATTAATCCACTCAGACCAGCCATCTAACACCCAAAGCCTGTTTCTCTTGCTGGCTGGAAGGAGATACTTGATTGAATCAGGAGGGTCTTTTAGCTCTGTCTTCTTGTTTGAGGTAGAAGCTGCTTAAAACTGTGTAGCCAGGGTTTGCATCCCTCCATCCACCACCTGAATGTTGGCTCTTTGTTAGAGGTGACTGAACCTGTGAACTGAGTCTTTGCACTAAGAACAGGAACAAAAGTCAGGATTCAAGTTCCTTCTGCTACACTTTCATTTAGTACCGAGATCCCAGGAGTAGAAATAAGGCCAGTCCTGCTTAATTAATGTGAATTTTTTGTCTTGAATATTCACTAAGCATCTCTTCTTTTTGGCCTCTGAGCTCTGTTTCCCTGCCTCTCCCTGGTTATGGCTCATCAGCTCTGAGTCCTCTATCCCAAGCTGATATCCCCCACTAGCTCCCTGCACTGCCCCATCTTTCAGCCTCTCCTCCATGGACAGCCCTGCTCCTGGGATCATGGCACATCCCCACACCCCTGCCACAGTCCCCAAGGGAGAGCCCCATGCCCACAGGCTGGGCAGCATGCAAGGCAATATTTACTGCAGCATTTGCTGCTCTTCTTCTGGTCACAAAAAAGCTGCACCCTAGGAGTTTGGGGGGTTCAGATGCTTTGAAGATTGGTGTAGCTTCTAACACTTGTGGGTTTGTACCTCTGGCTGAAAAGCTCTGATTTCTCCATAGGACTGGTTTAGATCTGTCAAAACTCTGTGTTTAGCTGCTGCTTTAACCAGCAGGGACTGGATTTTCTCTCCTTTTCTGTCAGAGGGTTTGATGAGAGAACTGGTATCAAGAGGATCAGCCAGAGAGTGATGATAATGCTTTTAGCATCTGAGCCAAAGCCCAGTGCCTTTTGTGAAAGCCTTTTCATTGACTTCAGTGGGGTTTGATCAGCCCTGTGCCTCACACAGGAGTGGGCAGGCTTTGCTTTGAACACAGCTTCAGCATCAGACACCAAAGTTTCCAAAGGCCACCATGTGGCCCGGTCACAGAAGTTTCAGAACAGGCAGGGCAGCCAGGGGAGAAAAGAATTATTCTCTTTCCCTATGCTTTCAGTTCCTTAAACACCTTTCTCATGCCTCTCCCAATATATTTCTTTTTCAAGTATTCCCCAACATCTCCTAAAGCATCCAAAAAGACATCGACTCATTTTTAACAGATAGAGGTAAAACCCAAAAGATTTTGTATAAATAAACAAATAAATATGAGGGCAGCAAAGAAAGTAAACATAAAAAATAAAGATGATTAAATGCTTTGAGAGGTTGACAGGAAGGCATTAGTTTAACTCCTCTCTCACACAGCCTGAAATCTGCTAAATGCACGGAACGCAGTTCTCCCCGTCTCTATTTATTGCATTATGCATAAACTCTGCCATCCGGGGAGACGAGCACATCTTGACACGCTGTGACAAGCTGCCAAACTTTCTGCAAACAGGAGGTTCCTGAGCAGCCTCGCTGAATGAGGACAGCCCACACGTGCTCCTAATGAAGCGAGCATGGAGCTGTGCCCAAATCCTGCCTCCCTGGGCACCCGCGCCAGGCACGCCAGAACAAATGGGGGATGGAAGAGCCTGGCCATGGGAGCAGCCCTGGAGCAGCCGCTGTGAACTTCCACACCTCCCAACAGCCATTGTTGCCGCTTTAAATCAGAAATTAAATGAGCAGCCGTGAGCCCTGTGACCATCCGAGGGTTTAAACTCATTAAGATGCTGTTTGACTCCCCGTGTTTTCGGGGGGCGAGACCACAGCCTCATTTCCCTCTTCGGTTTTCTGCCTCGTTACACACTAAAAACTGAAAGCTAATTAGTAGCTTGCATAAAATGCAGGAGGGATGAGGGAAGGTGTGACAGAGACAGGTGGCTGTCACCAGGGAATGTCTCTTCCCATAAATGCTGGTGCCCATTCGCAGGCTCCAGAAAACCTTGTCCCTAAGAAAATAAATGCCAGCTGCAAAGCACGTGGTGTGTGCTCTGCTCCTCTTCAGCAGCTTCCCCTTTGCACCCCCAGTTAATTACAACTTTGAGGGAGAGCAGCCCATAATCATGGACCTGCAAACTCATTTCTCTTTAAATGAAAACCTGGCTAACGGTTGAGTTTTGCTGGAGCAATTTTCAAACAAACAAGCTCTGAAACTTAAAAGGAATCTTAAACTCCATTAAATAATACAGTTCCTTCACAGGGATTTCTCCTGGGAAGGGATGTCTTCGATTCAAGTGCCATGTTATGACAAGCATGACAGACTTGATAGCGATCTGTTCCAACTCATGACATTGCTTAAATTAGGTTAGATAGAATCTGTACAGGCTTTCCAAGGAAAGCTCCTCTGGGTGAAAGCACTATTATTTTTGTTAATGGCAGTGAATTATGATTTTCTTCTCCTAGGAGTCATAAACTGTGTTTCTGCACAGTACTACATCATGTAATGTATGTAATACATGATTCCTTAGTAGGGGTGGAAACAGCTACATTTGCATACATTAGAGCCAGAGTCGTAATCAGAATGTGTTTTCCCACTTCCTTCATTGAATATTTATGGATTTCTTTCCCACTTCCCTCTCTGCTGCACATGTCTCTCCTTGACCCGGTGTCTTGCTCCATCTCATCCAAACTGTGGACGGGCTGGTGCTCGTGGCAGGCTCCTGCTCAGCAGACACCGAGTGCCTGGCTGCTTTCAGGCTGCTCTCTGAGCCTCACTGCCTGCCATGCACACACAGCCACGGCCTCAGCCATGTGGGAGGGCAGATGGAGGCAGAAAGCAGCTCCACTCCGTGGCTGTGGGCTCAGGAGCACGTCAGGCCAGGCAGCTGCTGACAGCTCCCTTGCAGGTAAACAAGGGGATTTAAAGGTTGTAGCAACACCTGGGCAAGCTTGAAAACACCACAGGCAGCAGATGACAGGGTAGAAAGGAACAGGGTGATGCCTTCACTGCTGTGCCTCTGTGTTCAGTACATTCCATACAGTTATTTCCAAGGGCTCAGATCTCTAAAGGTGCTCTTGGGCTCCTAAATCTCTGATGCTTTACTCAGAAATCCTATTTAACAGCCCACCAAGCAAACCCGTGCTTGTTTTCTTCTGCAGCTTTGATAGTTCACATCTCAAATTTAAAATGAGTCATTGAAGTGCAAACACAGATGACAGAGTTAAAGGATTTGTTCTGAGCTCACATGAGCATACCTGTTTTCCCATCAGGACAAAGCAAGACAGGAGACTGACACCCCTTTGTAATTTTCAGAGGGGCTGGAGGCCACCTGAGCAACCTGGACAAAGGGAAGCAGCAAGTGCACTGGCTTTGATGCCACATGTGAGCACACAGACAAAGCTGCAAAGCTGGAAGACTATGAGAAAGATCAAGAAGCAGAAGAAATCCAAATTGCTTTTGAATTCTGTGAAACAAAAAGAAGTATATAAAGTTCTAAGAAAAATGCTTGGATTTCAAGTGCACAAACCCACACTCAGTCCATTTTGCTAAATACAGTGTCTGCAATTTGTGTAACAGCACATCTCCAGGTAAAGTTTGTGCAGGTGCCTGAGGTTAGGGACAAATGAGAGATGGGTGGGTGTCACCCAGAATTTTTAAAGCCTTCTGATAATTTTTACAGCCTTCTGAGAATTTCTAAAGTTTTCTGACTTTTCTAAAGCTTTTTGAATATTTACATGTTGACATGGACTCTTTCAAGGACTTTGCAGGAAAAACAATCTTTGTTTACATTCCTCTCTCAAGGAGAGACCTTTGATGGACTTTTGTCTCTGCCAGTGTGGATGGAGAGGTGGCAACTTCTCCCTCCAATCCAGGGGCAATCCCTGGCAAACTATATAAACCCTAGTTGTAAGTAAACTTTCTCTTTTCCTGCCTTTGAAGCTCACTTTGTGTGCTGTGCCTTCATTCCGTGTCCTGTTGTGACAGGTGGGATCCCTCCCTGGCTCCTGAGGCCCTGCTGGAGCTCTCAGACACTGACAGAGGTGGTGCCTCTGATTAGGGACGTGCTCCCAGGCACATTGGTGCTGATCAAAACAGAGTAGACCCTCCTGATGTCCATCATGCTGGCAAGGCTCAGCCAGGTTAAGAGGAGGTTTCACACCCATGTGTCAAAAGCCCACAGTAATAACAGGCTGCACATTCAGAACTGAATTATTGCCCGTGCCGGGAGGTTAGGGAGAAACCAAGAGCATTCCTTACCCACTCAAACCAATTTAAGCTCAGGTTGCCAGAGTGACACGTTGTTATTTCTTAGCTGAGAGATCATCCAAGGCAAACTGGAGCCCTGCAGGCAGCCTGTGGGCAGCCCAAGGCACAGCAGGGGCAGGGGCTCTGGTGAGGCTGCAGCGTCAGGGAGCACTGCAGGTCACAGGCCACTGCCTCCAAAAGGACACAGAAACATCTCTGTGCTGCCACAGGGAAATATGCTCTGCCTCAGAGCAGATTTATGGCTGGGCTGGCAGGGAAGAGCTCCTGTAGTGAAAAGGGGCAGGGAGGGTGGTTGCAGAGTGAGATTGGGTGTGCAGACAAGGAGGTGGCAGTACATGGTACTCCAAGGGTTTTAATACATGACCAAAGATGTACTTACAGCTGAAGGATGACTAGGTGACTAAAAATGCAGAGAAACATATGGGACCAGATCTCTGAGGAAGGAAGCTTTTCCTGGGATGGGATTAGAGGAATTTCCAAGTGCTCCCAGTCAAGGGAAATGCAATGACAGGAGTGTGGCACCTCTCTGCTTCTTAAAATTGCAGAAGTATCTCTGTAGAAGTGGTCTTTGTGCTGAAGAACAGTTGAAAAACTATAAGGGAAAACAAATTTTAAATAGGATGTTGTAGTTCCTGTGTCATTGGGACAGGCACAAAGCAAAGAGTGTCAGGTGGTTTTACCCCCTATATTTGAATTAGTGACAAGTTCATGGTAAAAATAATATGAAGACCGTCTTGAAATAACTTTGGCCTCTCCCTTCCCACAGGAGACACTAGTCACAATTATCTAATAATTATGTTACCGTCATTTGCCATCCTGGGAAGGACAGACACTGTCACTCTGCTGCTGCACTCATCCTGGAAAAACATTCATGTGCTGCAAACAAGGAAGGAGGAACGTGCTTTAAAACACTGTCCAAACTCACAGACCCTAAAGCTGGAGGAATCACACACCACTGAACACACACGAGTCCTGAGTTCCCACCAGCTCAGGGCAGATGTCCCTACAATCCCAAAGGATGGGAAAAATTGCTATTGTATTGGATCACGGTTCTTCAGCTGTTAACCAGCAGACTGCAGTGCTGTTAATCTAAGATCTTTATGAAAACAACATTATTTTCAAAGGGAACTCTATATTTATGGCTGATAAATGTTATTTGATCATTTTTGTGAAATTAAAGTTCATGCTGCATGCTCTACAAACTACTCTATAAAGTTACACTTAAAGCAAAAATTATATAAATCATAGACAAACTGATACAATCCTTACCCCTTAAAAGAACTGCATGGGTATTATCTAACCATGATTTATGCAAGCAGAATGCAAATTAAATAGCAGTGGGTGTGGCATATATGCAAATTTCAAGCCCTCCCCAGTCCCAATTTCCCCTTCATGAACTGCCTACAGCTATAACTCAGAATTTATAAGCCTCTCTGTCATGGGAATGAGGCAAAAAGAATGGAAAACGATACAAAGTCAACCTGCTGCCTTAGGCCCTGTTCCTATGCAGGGATTTGGCCACCCAAGGAAGTGTTGGCTTGAAGATGTGCGAGCAAGGTGAGGCACAGGAAGGTGAGGGGCTGGAGACAAACCCCGTGGCCAGTGGGCACCTGAAGCTTCCTGTGCTGCCCAGCAGAGAGGTGAGAACCTGAGGGCTGGAATTCACACGTGGAAAGCACCACGGACAAGGAGCTGCCCTGCTGCTCCCTGCAGCAGCTCACCTGAGGGCACACCTGGCCAAGGGGAAGCCCTGCAGCTTGCTGTGCCCCTCACACCCACTGCTCCAGCCCTCCCACTTCCATCACACGGATCTCGCTTTCCCACAGCACAAATTGCTTTCACCTGCAGCTCCCCACGGTTTTCAGTGCAATCTGTCTGCTTGTTTTCCAGCAATAATGTGAAATGACAAATTCCATGAAGAACTCTATCACACCTCTACCTAGAGGGGATATTTTTTATGTTGCTAAGGCTTAAGTGCCTGGATTTAATTTTTATCAAAACAGAGCCCAGGTGTTTGGACAGAAAATATTCCCTGTTTCAAACCAAATTAATATTTTGGAGTGTCTTCACTCCTAAGGTGAGAGCTGGCAGTAGGAATGACCGGTGCTTGGGGCACACAGGTCAATGTTTTTCTGGAAGAAACATGAAAGTCATCGTTTTGTCTGACCTACCTGCCACTGACAGAGGACATCATCACACTCACCCAGCACTGAAGGGGAAATGCCAACAGCTTGAGTTGAGCCCTGTGCTTCAAACCCAGCCTCCCCCATACTGGTCCCAGGGGGAAATTTTCCATATGCTACATGACAAAGCATTACAAGTGTTCTCCTCCATCTCTCCTAATACTTGAAGGCCTCCCTGCCTTTGAGTCTCTTTAAAATTTCTTTTTCAAGCATTTGTTTGAGCCTTCTCTCAAAGGCTGTGGGGACTTTCACCCTGTGACAGCCTCACTGTGTTTTTCTCGAGAGTCTTCCAGTGGCTTCATTTCCCTCCAGGGCCTTCACCAGGGAACCAAGGCATCACTTTTAGTTTCAAGAGACTTGATAACAGAGGATCTGTCTGCCAAACCTGGCAGACTCAGACTTAACAGAGTTTTCCTTCACGGTTTCAAAAGCAATAGGATAAAGCAGCCCCAGAGTCTCTCCTTCACCTTCATCCTTTCTAACTCACACACTACAGAAGGAAGTTGGTTATTTTTCCCTCTTTTATTGGGCTCACTGAATTTGTCATCAAGACCTTCCCCTGAGGACAAACCTAAAGACACACCAAAAGGACAGAAATGAAGGTTTTCCTTATCCCACTGATTGAGGATTTGGAGAGGGAAGAGAGCAAAACACACAAGGCAGGTCTGTAAGTCTATCCAGTTCTGTTCCAGGACTCTCAGCTGTATCTCACCACTCACAGCCCTGGCCACTGAGTGAATTTGGTGAATGTTACTCTTTTTTTAACTACATTTTCTGCTCTTATTAGACCTTCATGAGCCACACAGCCTTCACAGTCACAGCCACGTAGAAAGGAAACTTAGTATATAGAGCAAAGACAGGGCTCAAAGAACAGAGGATTAAATAATTAATTTTGGTTCTGAGAAAGCACCTCAAAGAAGCACAAATGACAGCCTACTTTTTAGTTCAAACTCAGTGAAGGCAAACTTTATGTTCCTGGAGACTGGGAAAGTTGCCTTTTCCCCTGTGAACACCTTTTGGAGATAGCACAGTTTCTCTGAGTCCAGAGTAGCCTGAAAATTTCTGCATGAGAAAAAGGTATTTGAAGAGGAAATCAAGGAAAAATGCAGCTTTGAGCACAACGTGCTTGAAGCCTCATCCACTGCAAATAGAACACCCTAATTTGTGACTGCAAACCTGGGAGTAACACGATGATCAAAGGCAGTGTCTGATAGCGCAGTACTTGTGACTTGTTCCTGTCTGTTCTGTTCCCACCTAATTATCCCTTCCTGAGGTGAATGGAAAATAGTTTCATCTGTTTTCACAAAGCTCGTTCCATCAAATTAGTCGGTGAGGTACGTGGTACAGTTACTGCTGGTAAAACCTGCACCTAGGAACGGCTGAAGCCAGAAAAACCATCTCTCAGCATCTTGGTTTTTTTTATTTGACAAATTCAACCAGCTCCTACAAGGGGAGGTAGGAAAAAGGTGTGCAGGAAAAGGCTCAGCAGACACCACCTTCCTCTGGCACACAGGTGCCAGGATGGTTCTGCACATAACACACCAACTCCTTTATCCCTGCTGACAGAAACAAACAAACCAAAAAACCACAGCGCCTTTCTCCCTCCCCAGTCCTCTCTCTGCCCACAGGAGCACAGCTTTTCCATTACTGATGGGTAAAATCCACCAGGGCAGCTGTCACAGGGGATGCTGTCCCCAGCCCTTCCAACGCTTCATAAGGAATGCTGGCTCATGCCGGGGATTACCCAGCTGTGGTGAGAATCACACAGCTTCTCAAGGATGGAGAGAGTGTTTGGATTAGCAGGGTTATCCACCATTCAGGAGGATTTTAGCCTCTCCTTATCCTTGGAAGGAACAGCTCCTAGCCAGGGCATGGTCTTGGAGCATGAGCAGTTCCAGCTTTGGGAGCTCTCACTAGCAGTCAGCACTTACTTTATCAGCTGCTGTTAGGCTGCACCTGTGCTTTGGTCTCCTGAGTCTGTCTAAGTAATAATCCACTTGACATCTCCTCAGTCTGCTGTGCATTTTATGGTTTTATGGCTTATTCCTCCATAACATCACTGTGTACATGCACTTCGGGTGGGCTGACCTTGAGAGGCAAAAGCTGCTGTTGGATAACTACACCCATAAATCCAGCTCAGCCTCGTGTCCTGCTGATCCCTCTCCACGCTGAGCCTAACCCAGGCCTGACTGAAACTCCTGGGAAACCTCTGGCACTAGACATATTCTTCTTTATCCTGTCTTCATGCTTCTCTGACCAAGTAAGCTGTAGTGTTACTAAGCTTTCCATCTAAAGACAATCCTTCCTTATTTGGAATTAAATTTAAAGCAGTGAATTAGATAATTATGGAAGACAGATCCACAAGGGGACAGAAAAGGTTACCAGCCTGTTCCCCCAATCCCAACAGAGAACCATATCTTCTTAAACTATTCATGAAAGGTCTTTAAGCTCTTTTGAGAGTTTCCAGGGGTGAACCCTGCTGCATTTGTATTTAGACACATTTTTTTTTAAATTATTCTCATGGTTTAGTCCTTGCACAGGTTTTCATATCAATTCTAGGTCCATGGAGTGAATCAAATCAAAGATCATTATTCTTGAGGGGGTGTCAAGGGGTGGTGTTTGCTTTAAACTGGTTCATGAAATACACAAGACACTGTCAAAACAAGCTGGGAGTCTCTTTGTCTGCACTTTTCAGCCTGAAAATATTCCAAACTATACAGTGCAAAACACATGAAGTTGGAAAGTAACCTATGGGGACAAATAATGAATAAAACAATTTAATGCCTTTCCAATCTGACAAAACAAAGAAACATTCTGAGCAGCAGTTCTAAGGGATAAAAATCATCCAGCTTTTCATTACGTGTGTTAATTTATGTTGTACATATTTTAAAAAAACATTGAATTTTTAACTTGGAAACTAGCTATTGCCTCTCACTCTCACTTGGGCAATACACAGAGAAGCCCTGGTAGATCTAAGCACTGAGCATGGTGCATTTCCAGTTACTACCAACACTTGCTAATTTAGCAAGGGGTGGGGCTTTGCTGAATAATTGGTTTTCCTAACCACACATGGCCATCTCCTTCCACCCATAGCTCTGGCCATGGTGACATCCGTGGGAGGAAGGCCTTTGGGCATTTGACTCTGTCACCTAACAAGAGCATCAAATTCTTTGACGTCTCCTTTAGCTTGTTAAACCAGTTGTACCCAGCTGAGGAAGAAATGCAAATCTTGCACAGAGTCCAGTAGAGCAGAGAGGAAACAGAAGGGCTCAGGAAACAGAAACCACCAGGAGGAAGTTGCTGTGATAGCAGCGCCCTAAACCTTCTCAAATGGCATAAAATATTTCTTCCAACTTCACCATTTGCTGAGTCTGTTCTGGAGACAGTTTCTCATTCTGCGACACCATTAGGACAGAAAGGGGGAAAGCCTGACACTGTCAGGTGACTGCAAGATCAGATGCCAATAAAACAAGTCAGACCAGGCAGGATTTCAATTTGGCTGCTGTGGTTAGTCATGACTGCCTCGCTGAGACGTGACTCGATGCTACACAGACTCTTGAAAAGACACCTCTCTCACCTTTGCTCCTTCTCATCAAAAGTCTAGGATACATTCCACACTCTAGGATATATTTTAGTACATTCCAGACGAATGAGGAGGGGGGGTTATCTGCTCCTCAGTTTTCGATGCAGAAAGCATTCCTCCATTGAATAATCAGAATTTAAAAATAAATACATGAAGAAAACCCATACAGCAAGAAAATGAGATGATCAGCAGCATGTTCTCCTTCAAAAAGAAAGACTTTTAACTCTCTCAATGGAATTATAGATCAGCTGCCTACCACCACATGGAAACTTTATATAAAGATGTTCAGCTATCATGTCGTTATCTGGATTTTCTTATGAGGTGATCACATTTTACGCCGTAATTTTCAGTACAAAATCTGAAATCTTGTATTCTGGAAGCACCAGGAATCTCAGACTCTGTTGGAATTATTACCAGCTAATGAGAGCAGAGATCAGAGGTTAAACTACACACCAGCATGGCTGAGAACAACAGAAACTGCTTTGCCTTTCAAAGAAGCCTCAGCTTGTCCTAAGTGAGCGAACCAGTCAGAAAAAAAGTCATTATGTATTTTCTTCTCCTGTTTAGATGCCCTCACTCTGCCTCTTCCCTTTATCCCTACCAGGAAGGTCACTCCATGAATCTGTAAGCCAGAAAAACAAAAAGTCATGGAGAAGTGTCAGCTTATTAATCAAGTACATATGGCTCTCCCTGGAAAAGAAACTTTCACCTACAACCAAACTGATGTCTGTGTTTCTGTGCTCCAGCAAAGTTCATTTTTTTTTCCCAAAAAAAGGCCAGGATGCAAAACAAGTATCCAAAAAATCAAGTCTTCAAAGCTCTACTTTTAAGGATAAGCAATTTCTTTGACCTTTTCAGAAAGTGATCCTTGACCCTGAAGATTCTAGTTCATGTTCTCCTCTTGACACCTCCCAGCTCCCTGCCAGCTGTCTCACTTTGGCCAACATCCTGCCCAGAGCAGGGATGCAGCCCCTGAAAGATCACAGAGCTCTGCTGACACCCAGTTCTAGTTGTCACCACCCCCCTTCCACTCCTAGATTAGTCTGCAAGCCTTTGACACAAAAATTGAAGAAACTGTTAATAACAATAACACCAGAAATGGACAGCTCGACCCCAACGTAGCTGCTGTCACTGTGTCCAGCAAACCTAACCTGGCTCTGTTCTCCCATCCTTGAACAGCCCACAGACA
Source organism: Hylia prasina (assembly GCA_013397195.1). NCBI lineage: Eukaryota > Metazoa > Chordata > Aves > Passeriformes > Sylviidae > Hylia > Hylia prasina. The sequence goes on along the minus strand of VYXD01008937.1, from coordinate 1,202,708 downwards.
CCCACATCACCCTTCTGCCTCTCTTTAATCGGGAAGGATGATTGGGAGAGATGGAGAAGGGGCTGCAGGCTTGGTTAGCAGCAGCCTGCAGCTGCCAGTGTCCTCATTCTCCACGGGTACCACCACTGACACTCACAGCACGCCAGAACACCTCCAGGAGCAGCTCCTGGAGAGGAGCAGATGGCCTGAACTGCATCCAAGGAGGCTGAAGTGAATGAATCCAAGCATGGCCAAAATGCAGGGTGAGGGGAAGGATTTCTTTTAGCAGCTCATGGAAACATCATCTGCCCCTCTGCGGAAAAGCGCCGCTCACGTTCGTCAGGGCCTGACGCCTCGCAAAGTCTGGCCGCTTAGGTGGCATCAGTAATCCATGAATTTGTCACCTCTGGGCTGGATTGTAATAACTCAATGTGTTTGGAAACTCAGTGTGGGAACTGTGCACCAGCTCCAGCTGGTTGGGAATGGGGAACAACTGCTTATTTCATGGCTTATGCCACGGGCATATCTGGTTTGTGCTCAAGCCTTTCCTGTGGCTCCCAGCCAGGAGCTGATGCCAGCTTAAGGCCCCCAGTTCTATTTTTCAAAGCAATTAGTGTCTCAAGTTCCAACCACATCAAAGTCTGAATTCTCATCCATGAACCCCCATGGCATCTGTGAGCCTTTGAGAGGTCTTAAAGCTCAGAACAAAGCATCTAGGGGAGCTGTGAAGAAAATAAGGTGGGTTTTATCAATAACTGTGGAATATTTTTCTACTGGATATCAGGCAAGTTCAGACTCTGATACACTTCAGGCATATTTCTTAAAGTTGACTTACTTCCTTACCTAAATTCACAACTCAGATAACTGTTTCCTGCCAAAACCCTTCCCAAAGCCCTCATCACACCAAATGTCATGAGTTTCTATTCCCATTTGGAAGAACTGGAAGAGGCCCTACAAGTCCATTAGTCCACACTGCCACTGACTTTGCCCACAACATACAGATGCTCCAGCAGATTAATACCCACAGAGAAAGTGCAGAAAAGCAAGAGCAGGAAGAACGTGCTGAATGCTTCAATCTGTTCTTGAGATTTTTTTGGATGACAGACCATACCAGAGAGGAAGTTAGAAATTATTTCCATTTGGTATACACTTACCTTCTCACATCTGGCAGTTCTGCAGCTTCATCAGCTGCATTCTTTTGTTCCATTCCTATTAGGAATTACAAGTAGATTTGGAAGGTTTGTTATTTACTCCTCCAGGTTAAGTACTTTGACAAGAATATGGGGTGATGTTACCCTACGTAGCACACACCAGCCTGCAGGCAGACTGGTTTGTCTCCAGTATCACCTAGTGGAATAACCAGGTTTATTTCCTGTGCAAGCTTGGTTTTCCAGTTCTCCATAATTTAAGGAATTACAAAGGGACATTCTTTTGCAGATGGACAGGATTTTACACACATTATATGTGTTAAGCAGACTTTAAAATGCAGTTTCTTCAGGAACTGTATTTTTTCTACACTGCTGTTTTTCACTCAGCAATCCTCCTGCTGTTTTTCCCCCTCTTCCCAGTGCATCCCTCTCCTCTTGAACTTTCTCAGCATCAAGTCCTGCTAGTGGTAGATGTGATTATCTTGTGTTCCCACCAACAACCGTGACATCTTTTGTTAAAAAAACAAACCCAGAGTAGCACAGGCAACCCCTCACATTCATCATATTCTGCTCTTACCCAGACAAGATTAAAGACCTTTCAGTAATTAAAGATGGAAGGGTGTCATTGAGAGGTAGAGGGCAACAGGGGAAGGTGAGTTATCCAAGCGACACATCCGCGAGTCTCTTGTCTCTTCTGACCCCTTGTTCCGAAGGCTACTGTTTGTAAATCAAGATTAATGAGAAGAACAGCACTTAAGTGCACCTGATCATAAATCTGGGAGAGTTAGTACACTCTCTGACAAGATTAATATATTTTATATCTGACACTGTCTGCGAAATGTTCTGTGTTCAATTTATTACCGTCCCAGACCTGAAAGTGGAGCACAAGATTTCCTTGCAGGGCAAATTTCACTTTTTGCAGAGTGTTTTATTTGCAACTCTATATCCATTTTCATTCCCCTTGAGGTTATTTTCATTATGAAATAAACTTTTAATATAATTCCAGCATAATTATACATAAACCAACATATTGGAAAAAAGCCACAGAAGAATATTGTTGGTTAGATCATTAAAACAATTTGGGATTTTTTTGACGAAACATCAGGAAATGCCATTTCACCTAATTCAAAACATTGTAAATGAAGAACTGTTCAAAATTTTTTAGCTGGGGAAAAGAAAATCTGTAACCTAAACTACTTTTTAATATACTTTTTTACTTGAAACAGAGTGACTTTCAGGTAGACCTGCTTTCTTCCTTTGAAATTTATAATGATTAGCAAATACGTCATTTACATTTTAAAAAGTCTGAACTCAAACTGCAGTAATTGCAATTTACTGAAACAGGTTTTTTCAACTAAGCCTGTTCCTTCCTTTAAATTCCCTTGGCTGATGACTAAGAGTGGTTAAGATTTTGGGTTTCTGTCTTAATTTGAGACAACAGCACTTTTCAAATCTTGAATTTCTCAGCAGTTTGGAAACTATTCCCATGGAGCCATGACAGCCACAAGAACTCTACAACAAATTGTAGCAGATATTCAGATGTCCAGAAGTTCTTGAGCGTGGTCAGTGAGTGTGGTGATGATTAGTGCCTCAAGTTCTCCTTGGTGGGATCAGCATCAGACATTGCAGAGAGAATTATTTTGTGCAATGACAGCGAGATAAGACATGTAACAAGTAAAGGTAATGCCACCCAACACATCCCTTGTGGCTGAAATCTAAAGGAGCAAGGAGAACTGGGATTCAGTCCAGCTGAAGGATCTCCTCACCAGGTGCTCCCCCCAGAGCTGCCCCCGTGAGTGAGCCCCAGGCACGATGGGCTGGTGGCACATCTCTGCCCATGGCCCTTCCCTCCTCCCTGGGCTGTACTCAGACAATCATCTGTGACAGAAAAATACCTCCTGTCCCCTTCTGGATCAAAACCAGACCTAGGGAATAACCAGAGGGCCCAGTTTTATTCCTCTGGAGAGCAACCTGCGGACACAGAACATCCATCTTTAAGATTCTCCTCCAATTCACACCTGCTCCCGTGGCCTCCAGGCTGACATGTGCCTTGGGGAGAACACACCTGCCAGAAGGCACTTTCCATCCCAAGGCTCATCCCTGTTCACAGCTCCTGTCTTTACCCTATTTGATTCTCCTTTGCACAAGCAGCCGTGCTCTCACCAGTTCCTGCCCTCTGACACCACGTTCCTAAAGGCAGCACCCCACGAAAAGTTTACTTCTCATTATATTTCTTGATCTTCACTGCCACTGTCACCTCCTCCCACCACACCATATGTTCCTCATCTCCTCCCTGCTGAGCAGTCTCTGGTCTCTGAAATCTGACAGCTGAAGTGACCTGCCCCTCCTGTCCCCAGCTCTGTCTCAGCAGAAGTCAGGGACTGCAGTTGGCACACTCTGCTCTCCTCAGGAACACACCTGCAAACAAGGGTAAAAGCACGTCCTCATTCCACCCTTAATCAGCTCTCTCTCCTGATGCTGTGGGTTTTTTGGGACACAGAGGTGTCCTGTTATTTAGTTATAGAGTGTTTAAGCAGGTCCTCTCACCTGGCTGAGGTTACTGGGTGCTTCACAACACAGAATCTGCCCCCCATATTACTACAGACTGTCCATTTCTAAATCCTTTCTGTCACATTTTTCTCACCAGCACCACAGAAGAGCTTCTGCCATAGTGTGAACTCTCAAAGAGATCTCAAGACACAAGGTCAGAATCTCACCCATAAACAAACCGGTTACTCCTGTTCGTGCTCCAGCTCCACAACCAGGACTAAAATAAAGCAAAGTTCTCTAATCTTCCACGGTATAAAACACCCAGCAATCAGAGGCTTATTAGCAGATAATGATTCACTTTCTACCCACCAGTTATTTGCAAAGACTATCCACTCCCTGTCTGAAGTATCATCAGGGTTTCTCCAGAAGTCTACTCCATTTATCATTAGGGGGATTTACACTGTAAACAGGACAGCTGCATTTCTAAGTCTAATTACCCTGAGAAGACAAAGCACCGTGTGCCTACACATCACACTGGAATTAAAAGTCCAGGTAGAACAGGAGAGAGGCTTTTAATTAAACAAAGTCAGTTACCTTTCACAGAAAGCCTACAATTTAATTTAAGCACACACACAGGAAGAACAGCAGGTGAAACACCTTCCCCATCTTGTGAACCCAAAGCCTAGCGATTGCCACACACACCACCATCATTTCTACCCACCTGCCTCATATTGCTCTTTAGGAGCATTTCATTCTCTTCTTGGCTTTCTTTCCTTTAATTAGGAGTAAGGAAAGGCTGTAGTGACTTCATAGCATGTCAGATTTAATCTGCACAAGACCCCACAACATGTTGGGGGAATGCGTGGCAGGAGTTTTTAATAAAGGATTACAGAATGCACCTGCTGTGGCTGAAATATTGCAGAGCCTGGGAGGCCTGCATTAGGTCAGCTTTGACTTGAACATTTATTACTTATCAGCCTTTGGCATCGGGATGGAGTCTGGAGCATGGTGATGATATCAGCTGATTTAAATTGCCAAAAAAAGTGATCGGATTGTTTGCACAAGACCAGAGAAGTGTTTGTCTTAAAGGCTGCTGCAAAGATGGGTAGGATTCCTCTGCCCCAGACAACATTGGTTTTGTTTTGTTCCCAAATGTCAACAGATAATGACTTTTATGCCAACAAGTTAATTGCAAAAGCAAAGCAATGAAAATATATACTGAACCACAGTCACGTATTTTTTACATTTGCTTCCAATTTAATGTAATGAACAGAGAGTTTTGTGAAGGAAGATTGCCGATGCCACGGAAAATAAATGCTGTTTCTTTGCAAAACCATCAGGCAGCCAAATGAGCTGCCAATCCTCCCCTTTGCTTGCACCTCCTGCACTGTTCATTCCTCCATCTTCCACAGGGTGTGGGACACGGGGTCAGGCACTTGTCAGATCTCCCCAGGACACACCTTTGGGGCAGGTTTGGGATTTGCATCCTCACTCCAACCAGCTCAGGCAGGTCCAGGATTACTGGGATGACAGAGGCAGCACCAGTACACCCTCCTCTGCGCTTGAGGAGCCTCCCGCTCACACTTCCTTCCCATTTTCTGGGTTTGAGGTGGCTTGAACTAAGAAAAGCTGGCTGTGGAGCGCTGCTGGCATGTGCAGCCGCACTGCCTGGTCCAGCAGCTCTGACAGCCCCGAGCAGAGGCAGGAACGAGACGCTTGCACGGATCACATCACCAGGGCTGCAGAGCCGGACCGAGCACGCCCGGGGAACAGCCCCCTTTGGAGTGTTGGGTGTCTCCTTTTGAATAAATCACTTGTCAGCTCGCTGCTCACAGCCGCCAGCCTGCAGCGGGCTATTTACTGCATCCCAGCCCTGCGCCTTCTCATGGCTCACAATGGAAGTGAGAGACGTCCTGAAAATACGCGGAGCACTGACAAGTGCTAATGGGACTGCTCTCCTGCTTTAAAGCAATTCTATTAACACATTATGCCGCAACTGAGGGTAATTATTTCCAAGGGAAATGGCTCACCATGACCCACGATAGGCTCTCATAATGGCGATTAGGCTCACATGTGACTAATACACGTCAGACATTAACTGAAGTTTGAGGATTTATTAAGATTTGCGGAGACATCTCCAGGGCCACAGAAGACAGTCTCCTTGGGCTGCAGAAACTAAATACAAAGTAAGAAAAGTTCTCGTTGGCTTATAAAGCTGAATGAATTAATTTCACATTTTTAGTAGTACTCTCAATTATAAAGGGATACCTCTGCAAATCCAACATTTTATTTAGTAAACACATGAAAATGAAAGGGTTGTCACTCATAATATGTAGTAAAGTGTTACATTTTACCTTCAGTTAACACTACTTTAACCTACAAGGCTGAGGAAATCCAAGAAGTGTTTGGACAACACTCTCAGGCACCTGGTGTGGTTTCTGGGGCTGGTCTGTACAGGGCCAGGAGCTGGACTTTGTTGGTCCTTGTGGGCCTCTTCAGGTTATTCTATGATTCTACCTCTGAATAGCAAGATAATTAAGAAAAATGAGAAAGGGGTTAAAAAAAATTAGTGTTTACATTCCACTGTTTCTCATCTTGCATTATCTTTCTCTCCCTTCCTGCAACCTGATGACAGCACAGCATCGTGCATTCAACCCTTCCCTGCCACACATATAAGCAAAATACTGATAAATGGGATTCCCCTTGTTCCTTTGCAGCACCCAAGTGGCTAAGCCAGTGCTGGAGAGGGATGAAAGTCAGAGCTGATTCCTCTGCCACTGGAAAATCTCCACCTGTCTCCCTCCTGACACTGGCTCTCCATTACACACCAGTCATGCTTTCATCTACCCCCCCATGCAAATCCATCCCAGCAGGAGCTGTGAACAGGGCCAGCAGCAAAAGTGACAATGCAAGATCTGCTGTGCCACACGTGCTGCAGCCTCAGAGTGTAACAGCCCCACCAGCAGCAGGAGAGGAAACCTTTCCAGGGGTCCCACAGTGGCTTGTTGTGAGCTCTATCACAACTGAGAGGGTATCAGTGAGCCACCAGCCTCCCACACCTCTCAGGATGCTCTGCTCTGCAAGGATGGCAGCTGGCTGCAGCTACAGAGCAGTTGGCAAACCTTTAGCCCTTTACAGGAAACCATTCTGCAGCACCTGTCTGTAAGAACCAAATGCTCTCATGAAGAGTTTCCCCAGCTGCACAATACTGTAAATGCTCCTGGAGAACAAATTGTGCTGTTTTGAAAGGATAAATGACTCTCATCTAATTCTGTCCATGCAAGAGCAGTGCAGGAGGCTCTAATGACTATCTCTCCACTGCCTTTTGAATGTGTGTTTATGCACAGTTTGGATATAAGGAGTGGAAGGAAAAGGAGAACAGAAATGAGGAAAATTTAGACCTACATCTCGGGTTGAATGAGCATAGCAGCAGCTTTCCCCACGCAGCCAAGTTTTCCACTGCCTGTAAAACCTCACAGTAGCTGCACACAGTCAATATTTGACAGACAAGCTGGCAAAGCTCTTACATCTCACATTACCTGCTTGCTGCACAGCAGACTGGGCTGTGGGTGGTTGGGCTGCAGGAATGCACACTAGGGAAACACCACAGTCTGGCTTCTGCCTTGGACCTGTGCCCTGGGGACAGGATGGGAACAGCCCCAACCCCTGAGCTCTCACTGTCACCAGCAATAAAGCAGAGAGGGACAGAGCTGCTTTCCAACATTGATGGAAAGCCTTTGGGCTCTATCATTCATGCAGGATTTCTCTGGATAAAGGTGCACACCGGGATCTCCACTGCATTTACCAACCTACCTGCATTTATTCAACCAGCTTGGCAGTGCTTGTGTGCCACAGCCTGCAGCTGGATCTCAAATCCAATCTCCATGGCAGGACTCTGGCTAGGAGCAGCACCAAGTCCAGCATTCCTCTCTCCCAGCCTCCTGCTTGGTCACTCCCTGGAATCAGCTGAGACCCAAACCCCATGGGTGCAGAGCAGGACATTGATGAACTTGGCAGATTAAAAAAAACTTAAAGGACTGACTTTGTCATTCATCAAATATTGATTTGTCCTAGATCTGAGGATACAAGGAATCACACTCTAGAACATAATGTGCAGTGGGGGAAAGCATTAAGAGAGGAAATAGTTTATAATTTCACAGGCTATTTACTCATATATATATGAACAGCAGCTATATATATATATAGCTACTTATCAAACAGGGAAAACACAATTAGTAGGCTCAATGATGTCATTCCTTCATTAAAAACACCTCTAGAATCTCCAAAGCAATCCTTGAATTGAGCCTTCCATAAGGAAAAAAAATATATTGTTGGAGAATACAGAAAACATTCCTGCCTCTTTCAGCTTGTCTGACAGAACATAATTCTGCACACCTATGGATCAGCAGATCAATGATCCAGGGACATAACTCTGTTGAAATATTCTTGATGTGGTGAGCATTAATGGCTCAGAATAGGCCTATAGGGTCTCACCCATCAGTGCACCTGCAGCAATTCAGAAAACTGTATCATCTCTGAAACTGCCTTCAGCCCATTAAACCACAGGTCTACAGAAGAACCTCTCTCTAAAGGAGGAGCAAAATCTGATTTGATTTGGCAGACTCAAATAACCTCATCAGAACTATTAACTGAAATATCTTCAGAGGTGCTTATGGGGGCTTTAGATCATGTTGAAAACCCCACATGGTTTGCATGCTGTGAATCCAGAACTCCAGTGGATAGAACAAGATTCCGTCCATGAATTCCTGTCAACACAACACAGAAAAACCTCCCCACATAGCCCAGGCAGCTTTCCCCATCCATCAGGGTCTTTCCCCAAAGAGAGGATGTCCAAAAGGGACTGGATTTGTGCCATCACTGCTCAAGGGGGAAAAGACACATCATTTAGAGTTATACCAAATCCATATTTTAAAGGTTTCTCTGCAAAAAATACTTAGATATATTTGGAAAAAGCCTCTCTAAAATAGAAACTAAAATATTGATACATTAATCATAAATAAACATGTACTACAAATGCAGCTCTGTAAGAATAGTCCTGAAAGATTTTATAAACAGCTCAAAAATTTCTTCTTGCATGAACTCCAACACTCCAGATCTGTTTGGTGTTAGGCTTAATGTTCAATCATGTGAAAAAAATAAGGTTTTGCTAAAAGAATGCAAATATCCCTGCGCTTCATAAAAGAAAGTTCCTTTTTTGACATGATTACCCTAATCTAATTAAAAACTGTTCTTGTCACATCTTGGAAAATTAACTGTCTTCACACAGGGCAAATGCTATTATTTCAAGAGGTCACAATAAATTACTTATAAACAAGAAAACAAAATTAATTCCTGATCTAAGCACCAAACTCTTTACAGACCTAACTAAAGAGCAAAAATCAGAATCCTGAAGTGACTCTGAGATGCCTATCCACTTGCAGAATAGAAATCTGTGTTTAAGGGAACGACTCAACACATTTGGGAAAGAGATGGAAAGCACCAAATGCATAATATAAAAGATGAGAGACAGGATTTTATGCAAATGCAATATGCATATCAATACACCCCAACACTAGAACAGTGAGTGCATCATTATTGTGGAAACCGGGGGATTGGCTTTGTTGTCATTCGATGCCAAAAATCAATGCTCAGTATCCCTTTCTCATAACACTGTTACAATTCATAAATTATTAACTGGAGTCTTTTGTAAAAAGTTCCTGTTTACAAGGTTACTCTGTAAGTTAAAATGTTTGTTTGCCCTCAGATCTGTACTGTAAAGCATCTGTGGGTAGATTTACATGATGAAGTTGACAGATTTGTATTTTGACAGTACATCTGTCATCCTCGCTTCCCGTGTCAAGAGGTCAGGTGTGCACTTGGTGTTATCAGGTGGCTCATTAGTGTCCTGTGCTATGTGCTACCTTGTCTGCTTTGCTTTAAGTGACAAAAAAAAAACCCCAAAACGTTCTTTCTAGCCCTTGCTGCAGGAATTCACATCCCCTCTTCAACTGTTTGTATTTTCTTGCTGTCAGAAGATTGGATTCTTAGCACATGAACAGAGAATGTCTCTGGACACAGCACCATGTTGGGGGAAAGCTCAGTGCTTTCACACACACCCTGATCCATCTGAGGGCACACTGTACCCCCATGGCCTCCTCTTTACAAGGCCTGGAATATGTATTTAGAAACTCAGCACAGCCACATCACACCTTGCACCATCCCCGTGTAAAAAATGCACATTAACCAGAGCCGAGGAGCCCTGAGCTCACTCTAACCACGGGCAGGCACTTGTGCTCTCTGCAGGGGCAGTGCCTAATCCCCAGGCTGTGAAAGCCACGGGCTGCTGTGGAGTGAAGCAGTTTCCCCATTACTTTCCAAAGGCCCTGTAAAAGTTGTTGAAAGCAGCAGCACATTCCTCTGCTCTTCCTGCAATATTCCTGACGGATTTGCTAATGCCTCCTGCTGACGGCAGGCACATCTTTAAAAGGCAGCTAGAGAACATCATTGTGCATTCATCTGGGCCCGTGTGAACTCACCAGCTCCAGGAGTTCCACAGGAATCCGAGTGACAGCAGAGTTTAGTCCTGTGAATAGCAGGGCTCTTTTACAAAGCACCGATTTTATTTTGTTGGGAGTTAGAGTAATGCATTTTACATTGATTTTACCACTGTACTAGATTACTTTGTGAGCTACTTAATTTCAAGGGTAAGCAAACAGCTGACAATTTTGCTTGCAAATCACTTGTTCTAGTGAATTTTAAGCAATGGGCCTATTTGTCGAAAAACATGGTAAAGAAAAAATCATCATGAGTTTGTAAACTGGAAAATCACCCAGTGCACGAGCTTGGGTGGATCTGTATAGTTCTGTACAGCAGACAAATAGATTCTGTACCTAATTTTGTGTTGTCCTTTAGGCTGTTTTCCCACTGCTGTAATGTTCATCTCTTTCTCACAGTGGCTCATGGATGGCATCATAGATGCTCCTTTAAGGTGCATCAAAATTATTTTGCAATTTATTGTGGCTCTCTAAGGCCTCAGTCACATGAAGGCCATGGGTTAACAGTCCTTGAAATGCCTTGAATAATGCTTTGTATCAATAACATGAAGTGTCTTGAGGTAAAGTTGTCTTACCCACATCTCATTGTCACTCTGGCTCACTGAGAGCATTTGTGGGGTTGGATGAACTTTGCCCCTCACAGATTTCTTTTCATGTCTGAGCCAACCATTCCCTCTACTCAGAGGAGCCAGTAAGAAGTTTCCTGACTGGAAGGCATTTCTGTTAAAAACCTCTCTGATGATTCAATTATTTTTTTTTTAATGGAGAAAAAGAAGTACATCCACCCACAACCTTGAACTGCAAAGAGCAAAAATCAGGATTCTACAGCCAAGGGCCATGAATGGGATCTCCAAACCTTCACCCAGTGAGAACACTAAAGGGCAGGAGGGATGCTGAATTACTACAGTTGATAAAATTTTGTGTAAATTCCTGTACCAACCTATGCAACCTCATGGCAGCATGGATTGTCATTAAGTGAAGCACAACTCCAGTGAGCAAACAAAATGTTTGTGTTCCTGTTTCTCTGCTGGAGGACTTCAGTGCCTAAACACCAATAATGTAATTGGGGTCAGTTCTGCAAAATTTCATTTGCAAAGATAAAAACCTCTTATACCCCAAATTTAAGAGGTCACTGCTAGTGCTGGATATCCCTAAATAACCCCCATGAGGCAGAAATTATGGTAATGGCTGAGACAGACAACTGAGAGTTAAGAGAGCTTTAAAAGCTGCAACTTGAGGTACCTCACTTTATATCCACAAGGAAATATGGTACCTGCATTTCAGCTAAAGCCCACTGTCCTGATAAGATCACTGCTTAACCATTTATGTTCTGACCATGCTCTTAGATACCTTCCAAAATGGAAAACTTACATTGGCTAGAAGAGATTTATAAATCTCTGAGCTTCAGTCCTAGAAAAGCGTACAAAGACTGAAGGCACAAGTGTTTCCTTCTCTGTTATGGAATGGGACAGGAGAGGGAAAACAGAGGTGATTTTCCACTTGAGCCTCCCTCATGTCTGCACCTTTTACAAGTCGTTACATCTCAAAGGAACAGAAATACATATTCATTTCCAGGACCCATCTTGGCCTGGTAAAATGCAACAGTGGCTTTTCACAGGCTTCAGCCTCCACATCCAGAGCAGCCTGTAGTGATTTTTCTGGCAACAATTCACTGACTAGCCTTTTGCATAAATGATGGTAATAACAATATGCTACTGATAAAACATGCTACCAAAACTGCTCTTCTTTGATTTCTGTGTGATTTCTATGTATTAATGGGAATGTCACACGCACACAGAGCAGGGCAGAATGGCCCCTGAAGTGTTTTCACTCAGTTTCTCCTAGTGGGTGACTTTGTTCTCACAACCATAATAAAGCTGTGCTACTTTATAAAATGCAAAAGGGTTCCTGAAGGTTGGTACACACTGTGGTTCTAACCCCCATTTGTGAAATTTCATCCAAGTTGGAAAAAATCCAGTACTGAGACATATTCACACAGTGGAGCTCTAGACTCTAAAGTACAAGCTGTTAACTCTGCCCAGGCATCTTTTTGTTTGTTTGTCTTTTTAAGTAACTTTAACAGCAAAAGACATGAAGGGAATTATTTGGAGATATGCTGCTTATTCATCAAGGCAAAGACATAATTTGGAAAAAAAAGCTCCAAGTTTTATCACTGTTAATTAATCCTGCTCTTGCAAATGGAATTCTGGTTTCTCAACTGAACTCTAAGGTAACTGAAGGGAAAAACAGTACATACTTCATATTTTCAGGTGTAGGATTCTCATTTCCAGGCAGTGAGAATCCCTTAACCTTCAGAACATCACCCTCCTGAACATAACCAGTATATTCCAAACTCCAAGGTGAGCAGATCCTTTGTGAGTTTGTCCAGAATTATTACCCCAATGCATTGCTGAGAGACACTGTGCTGCAACAAGCAGTCCTTTAAATGACATTACTACAGTTTAGAGGTACTAATTTATCCCAAATGTTTGTTACAGGATCATCTCTATCTCAATAGATACAGAAACATCTATTGTTATGACAGAAATCTTAACTGTTCTCTTACCTCAGGGTCTTTTCAGTCTGCAAGCAAATTGTGAGTCTTCAAAGCCATTTTCTATTGTTGTAGGTTTGTTATAAACTAACCCTTGAGAAAATTTACAGCAAGTGTAAAAAATTTATCCACTCTCTTTAGATCCGAAGTTGAACAAAAATCCTTGAAGATAACAGACTTAGAGGTAAATGGAAAGTGGAAAAAAATTTATCATGAATTTAACAGAGTTGTAGGATACAAGGGAAACCTTGAAGGGAGTTATATTATTATAATTTAATTTCTAGATAAATAAAATGTCATATATCTGGTCTAATCTATATATCCAAGCATTCCTTTTGATACCACAGATATTTCCTTATCTGGCTGGAGAAGACAAGGACGGTGGTAAGGAATGGCTGAGGAGTGAACAGTGGCACCTCCTGCTCAAAGTGAGACAGGATGGAGCTCCTCACCAGCCAGTCCTGGCAGTGTTCAACACTCCTGAATGGCACCAATGGCAGATGCCAAATAAAGCACATCATTCTGGCAATCTGTGTTCAAAAACATTCACCAGAAGTGCAAGGAAAGCTACAAAGACAGGCAGAGGGGAGAAAAAAGGGACGTGAAGAACCCACAGTTATTTTATGCCTACTGAAATGTCACTTGGATGAAAGGAAAGGCATCAGGGTCATCCTGATGAGGGACAAAAAGAACACAGTTAAGAAATAAGATATAGGCATAGTCCAGATATGAATCAGTTCAGCTTGGATATTAATCCATAATCAGAGAAGTGAGTGTCTGCAATAATCTTTGTTTAAAACTGTATGGCAAGACATTGACCCTTTTAGAGCAAGAGGATTTTTCTCTGAACCAGCACAGGAGAGTGTCTGTCCAAACAAAACCCTGGGCATGATGACCCACAGGATTTAGCCCCACAGAAGCTGAGCAGGGGGATCAGACTGGGGTTGCAAAGAGCTGGTGAGGATTGCTGCTTACCAAAACCACTCTTCTAGAACCAGTAGTTCAACATAAACTGTTCCAGAGAGAACACACCAAGGAGCTGAGGCACTGATCTCTTCCACTGACAGAGCTGCTGGCACAGACTTTAATTCTGCTGTCTCTCAGCAGAAGGGCAGAGCTGGTGTCAGATGCCAGACAACAGCTTTGGAAGCAGCAGCAATCCTCCAAAAAAAAGAGGCAGGCACACATCACAGCATTTGTGCAATGAGTCAGAAAAGGCTGTAAATCGACCCCAGATCCTCTGGAACAAAGCTCCTATAGGAATATAAAGTCTCTGTCATGGGCTGGGCTTCTAGGAAGGCAAGTCATCCATTTGGGCCATGTTTCATAATCCCATGCTGTCAAATCTACATTGTAGTTGTCCCCCTTCCTCAGTGACAGGAAAAGCATCTTCCAGGGGGCTGTTTCAGGGCACGTGACGTACTGCACCCCTTTGGGGTAGGACTGAATTAGAGAAGTTCTGGTTTTGTTCTCAATTCCACCACAGATCCAGTGTATGACCACTGGAAAATAATTTATTTTCTTTCTATTTAGCTTCAAAAATAGAAGACTTTTCTCTAAAACTTCTTTTTCCCACCTAGAACATCTCAGCAGTGGTTTTAACAAAGCATGGCCATAGAGCACTTACGAAAATAAATTAATAAATTCCAGTTATGGGTCAAGACTGTACAGATAGCAAATGAAAAGGATCTTCCCTGATGACACCATGAATATATATGCAGAGAAACAATAGAAATAGTAAAGGTCATTTTAAAATTTAATCAGAAAATCAAAACAATGGAAAAATATTGGGAATGTAGAGCTCATTAGGGCAAGCAGAGTCTATTAACTGTTCAGCTGTCCAAGCACAGAGCAGAAAATCTCTTGTTTGCTTATCACTGAGTACAATGACCACTATGATCCCAGCTGTAATCAAATGCATAATTGAAAGTGACCTAAACCAAGGAAATCAAAACCAACAAACACAGGGCCAGCTCTTTCCACCACTGACTCTGGTGGAATTAACTGGCTGAGTGCTCCCACTCACTCCAGCAAATCAGAAGTTAATAATTTTGACCCTGAACAGCTTCCCACTGCTGATGGGATCTTTCCCATACACTAGAAAGCTTATGCACAATGACTTACATTAGGACAAGACACCTTTTTTTTTTTTTCTCCACCTGTCTATATAAAAATTGGATGTGCATTGTTACCCCAATATTTACAAAAAGCATAACAATGACTTCTGTCTCTGGGTCACCAGCAGTTCATCTGCACCACTGCACTTCAGTCTGCTGCAATGTCACGGGGAACAGACTGGCTACAGCTTCACCTCTACCCTCTATTCTATTTATGAAGACTGATGACAAAAACTCTAACAGGGAAATAAGAAAAAGAGCATGAAATGCATCTACAATAATAGGGAACAATTACGTGTCTCAAAGTGTAACCACTCGGAAATTCAGTCTGTCAAGGAACTGGACATTTAATTATTATAATCATTCGAAACAAGAACTAATTGAAACTGAAGATTCACTTTTATCTAGAATTTTGCTTATGAATTTTAAGTATGTTACCTATTAGGATATAACCAAAGCTATGAAAATCCAAACAAATTACTCCCTCCCAGTAAGCCTTCCTTATGCAGTACAGGCCTGCTCTCCTTTTTGTGAGGCATCTCAATGAATATTTCTAGCTAATGGCTAAATTCTTTTCCATATCTAGATTCAAAGAGGCAAGGAATATGTATACTTTGCTATTCCCCTAGAGGATGGATTTATTTTAGGACAAGAAAAACTATGCCTGCTTTCAAATTTTATCTCCTCCTCATGCTTTCCTGCCATCACTTATGAATGTAAAGGTTAAACTACCTAGAACTATCTAAGGAAATAAATCTAATTGCACAGCTATAACCAAAGTTTGCCCTACAATAATTGCTACTAATTCTATAAGTTCCATCTTCTCACCTTCATACCACCTTGATAGTACTAAATTACAGTTGAAAATACACAAAGACATAAATTACTAACACAGTCCCATCAATTCCCTGGGATCAGCTTTGCATTTTTGTGTTGTACACTATGCAAGAAACACCTCAGACAAATCCATAGACTCCTGTAGGTTGAAAAGACCTCAGAGTACCTGTTCTAACATCAGCATTTTCTTTCTATGATCCCCTAAGTTACATTCATGACCTAAACTCGTTTAAAACAATTTTACATATCTTTGTGTCATTAAGAAAGTCTTATCCTTAGTGCACCACAAGAAGCTCGGGTGTCTTCTTCCACAATTTTCAGCCAGGTCTCAGATCCTTGAGAATCCAAGGTGCATTTCAGGTAGAACCAAATCTCCTTTTTCTTTATAATGTGCCACTGAATAGTGTTTTCTTTATAATGTGCCACTGAATAGCAAAATCCAGGTCAGGAACGGCAGCCACAGTTGAAAGGAGAAGTGCTGTCCTTTTTCCCAAGTCCTTTGCAAGTTCAAAGGATTAAGCCAATATCCTCGTGAAAAAAAAGGGTCTCTGTGTAACAGCCAAGGAACAGTTCCACATGCCAAAGTTCTGGGAGTGACCCTCAGGTTTAGCCTTTGCTACCGTGTTACCTTTAAAAGAAGAGGAAAGAGTTACTTACACAGAATTGACCCAAAAAAAGGATGATATCAGGTGCATTGTTACTGCAAAAGAACTGTGCACACAAATAGACAATGAATGAACTTGCCCCAGCCACACCTTTACATCACACAGAGAAGCAGAATCTCTACAGAAATGTTAATTATACTGATATTTGATAGCATGAGGGGGATTTGCAAATAAAGAAATGGCAGTTCACCATTACATTTGCCACCAGCATCTCCTGGAAATCTCCTGTTTTACTTTGCTTCATGTCATTCCCAACACCACTCCCTCAGCACAAGTGTAGGATTTATATCCCAAAGGGCCATTCATGCAAACTGCTGCCCATTCCCAGAGGTCCATCCCGTGGGAGGGAATCAGGGACCAGGCAGCACAGGGGGAGAATAAATTGTTCTTGCAGCAGAAATCTCCCCCAGACAGCAGAACTCCCCCAGGACCCTGGAGGGGCTGCAGGGATGTGTTCAAGCCTTAATGCACACACAGGGCACAAACCCAGCAGCTCTGGCTGCGCACTGAGGAGGGTCCTGTTGGATTTCCTGTCCTGGAAATGGATGAGAACAGGCAGCTGGAAGGAGGAAAGCTTTGTCAGCTCTGCTCTGCAGTGTCTACATGTGTCACAAAACTAAACAGACACTCAGCACAGAGAAGTTTCTATTTCCTTCCCTGAGGGAACTGATGGAAGATGCAAATTCCTCAGCTTTGCACATTTTAACTGTCCCACTCAGACACTAACTATTCATCTAAATACTGAGTAGTGTCAGCAGTCTCCTGTGCTTCAAATATTTTAGTTACACTATTTTTACTTATTTTCATGCAATGAAAAGATAGAGGACTTAAAGCTGATTAGATGGCATTTCCTCTTTCAGTGTATAATTAACCTGTGGAAGCCACTGTCCCACGTAGCACTGATCCCAGGGTCTTAAAAAGCTTTAAAAATTGATTACAAATTTAAATAGTAATGAGATCATCTCTGGTGCATTACACAGAAAAAATTAGTATGGAATGGATCTCAACTATTGTGTTTTAGACAGAAGGCAACTATTAAATTGGAAAAAATTCATGGCTGTGTACACTTTCTGTAATTGTCCCAAAGGGTATTGCTGAGTCTGATTGGAGCCATCCCACTGCTGAGGCTCACAGGTGGCTGAACAGTTTGGGCTACTGGTCTGGCAGTTCAAACAGCCCTCTTTGTGTAAAATTTTAATAATATACCTAAGAAATATTTTGTTTATTGCTCTGAGACAAATCTTTGGTTCATTTTCAAAATAAAAATATGAGTTACACCATATTTCCCTTTTCCCTGTGACAAGGGAACTTGTCTTTCCATTCTAGTTTCCTTACAACTGTCCATAGGAAGGAAGAGGCAGCTGCATGAATGAGGAATAATGCTCATTCAAAGGATAATTAACCTGACTCACTCTTTTCCAATAAGGTCCTTTTGGTATAAATTGTCAGCTCTTTTCTGGTATGTCCAGAGATGAAGTTGTCTTGTACAATATCTAGAACTCCTAATTCACCAGTCTCACCCTGCAGTGTGATGCTACAATGCTACTCCTTATCTACAAATGAATGGTTAAAAATCAGCACTGGGAAACAAATCTGGAAGGCTGAGGGTAATCTTTATCTTGCAATAACTGAGTCCCAGTTATCCACATTGATCCCAGAGTTTGCAGGCCAAATTCCAGGTGCAGTGTGCACCACAGGAGAACAGCAGGACCCAGGCACGCTATAGAATACAACTTTGGCACTTGATAAATGGCACTGGAATCATAGAAGGGTTTGGGTTGAAAAGGTTCTGGAAGGTCTTCTAGTTCCAACCCCTTTGCCACCTGCAGGGATGCCACTTCCTCTGTGCCACTGTGCAGTGTCTACAGACCACCAGTGTCTCACCACAGCTGCCCAAAACATCCACTTTCCTCTCACCCATCCAGAAATTAGTGCAGTTTCCACTCCTCAGAACAGCCTTTACTGAACATTTGGTGACAGTATTGCTTATTAACTCAGGCTGTAACCTAATAACAGCACTCTTTCCCAGCTAGAAGAGGCTGTAAAGGGAAAAGCTGAACATATGTCTCTCCTTGCTATTGCCTGCTAAGGACTCCTGGTTTATGATGTATTTAGACATGCAGTTTGCTGTGACTTGTTGAATTCAATGCACTCAACTCAATTTAAATTGCCAAGCAGACAGAAGACATGATATTTTCTCTCCATTAATTAAGAAATAAGATTACATAGTTTGGTTAAAAAAAAAAAAAAATCAGGGCAGTTACAGGGTGGTCTAGAATTAGAAATACTCTGACCCAACCTGATTTCCAGTGGTGCTCAGCGTGGCACAGTGGCATCAGTGCAGGTCCCCAACAACTCCCAAGCCAGGCTGCTGCTTTCAAAAGTTTGTCCAGCACAGGAATCTAACTTTATGTGACAGTGGTAAAGATCTTGGATCCCTTTATTCAGCCTGCAGATTGAAGAATTGGTTCTGGAACATGATTATCCCTCTAGCACTGAGCACAACGAAATAATTTCCTTAGCTAACTGAAGCCTGAATCAGGATCATTTTCAGTTTGACTGCAGGAGTGAAGGGGCAGACCTAATATTTCCTCCCTGAGAGCAGCTACATTAATCACAGCTTTCCAAAACTTTGAGAAGGCCATGACTGGTGCTCACACCCACATACACAATGCAGTAAGAGCAATCAGCAGACTGGCACCTTTAAATATAGGTGATTCTGTACTTGCCTTTGTGGTTTTGACTTTATTTCCACTGCTGCAAGACCAACCTGAATAGTCTGGTAGCACTTTACAGTCTTCTCCATCCAAACAGGGGTTCATGTGACACCACCACTTCTGCAGGACAATGGAAGCTGGAAAAAAAGAAGCAGGAAGGAGAAGCAATATCTTTTTTTATCACTGTTGGGTTTTTTGCAAGGGAGGCTGTCTGTGCCATGTTCAATTGGTTGATTTCAAAAGGTAGAAACAGCAATTACTGGTTTAAGAGTGAATTATATGGAGGTAAAAAAGTGGCTGAACACTTCACCAGCCCTCAGAGGGGTAAATGCCATATGCAAATGGTGAAGAGGCAGGCACCACCAGAGACTGAATCCAACATTTGAATTGACCTCTGCAAGTGCCTTTCCATCTCCACTGACTACCAAAATCACTTGCCTCCTTCATTTGCATGCTTCAGTCAAGCACCTGCTGTAAGGGGGAATCAGGCTGAGGCTTCTTGTTTAACCCATATATGCATATGGAAGACTGGACAGGGAAATGCCAGTTTCTTCCTTCACTGGGTGAGAAAACAGAGTTGCACAGAGATGTAAACCCGTGAGGTCTGCCAGCAAATACTGCAGGTAAGAATGGGGAAACCTCTGGAAAGCACTAGAATATCAACTAAAAATCTACTTGCAGTCACACTGCCACTTTTGCAATATGTTTTTGAAGGCTATAGTTGTACACCTTAACTGGGAAGATTTATTAATTTTCTACCCTTAAGCCAAGTTGTATTAAGACCATGCCTATTATTTTTAGAAATGTAGTCATGACTTTATAAAGCTGCTGTTAACAGCAGCAGGAACACCTGCATGTATTTCTCAGTTTTGTATTGTTCATGGCACTCATCAAATCCCAGAGAATTATTATGAAATATATCAGTACACAATCCTACGTAATCTATATTGGATTTCAAAATAAAATATGGCTTAAAATGTTGATTCAGCTAGTCTTCATTATGCTACTATGTGCACAAACAATTGAATCTCATGCCTTTAGAGATAACACATTCAGAAGAGAGGAACAAAAATAATGGAGTTCACTTCTTGTAAAGCGCTTTTTTTTCCTTTTAATTTCAAGACATATTTGTTCTTCTGCAACCTTTAAATTAGGGTGTCAAGCAGGCAAGCTGACATCAGGATATTGCCAAAATGTTCATTCAATTACTTTTGTTTTGCACTTTTACTGAAAAACGTTATGAAAAAATGCACTTCTAGAGCACTGCTTTGGCTTTTATAAACTAATCTTTCAGTCTTATAACAAAATAAATGTATGAACTTCCACCAGTCATTTGGGTCTCAGATCATTTGCTTTGATACTGACTGATCGTGGACATCAGGTTGTGGACAAAAAAAAAAAGGGTGAAACCTGACTGTGCTCCCTGGGAGGTGAGAGATATTTCTGATAAGGTCAGTAAGGACGGAGTGAAAAACACCCAGAGAAGATGGCAGCACCCAACAGGGCTCCTGGCACGGAGGAAAACAGACAAAACAAGGCAATGTGGGACGGAAGGAGGCATCATGATCCTTCCTGGAGGAGTGGGAATGAGGAATATCAAGCCACAGCTCTGCTGGGACAAGTAGGGCTGGGTGGTTTGAGGTGGGAACCCCAGGTACCACCCACAGCAGTGAGAACTGCTGCCCTAATGCAAATGGTCACTTTTGCTGGATAAGGTCTGTAGTTCAATGAAAATAAAAAACAGCTACGAGCAAATTGCTTTATAAAATCTTCTTTATTGTTGTTGTTGGAAAAGTAACGCTATGCTTTGGGTGTATTCTTCCCTTTGCAATCCGGGCAAATTATAGGGAGATTAAACAAGCCTGCATTCAGGACAAAGGTGCTGGGAAAAGACCCTAAATGTCTATATCAGTCTGCAACATGCATATTCAAGACCCAAACAGTTTCTTGCTCTCACAGTGTAGGGCTCTCCTGAAGGGTATGTGTAGAGTGGGAGAAAACATCTAATCCTGAGGCTGAGGAAAGAGAGTTACAATTTCTGTGCTGCAGCAACTCACTGCCCCAGATGCTTGCAAAAATAAGCAAAGCCTGCTAAAACATTACCCTAAGGTGTGGGGGGGAAACCAAAGGCTTCCACTTTAAAAGTCAAAATCTTATATTCTTAATATTTTGTTGCACTTAATTGCAACTATACTGGAAGAAAAAAAAAAAAGCTATTAAATTCCTTCAGCAACTGTTGACTGAATCAAGCTTCTGGAGTATTTATATATTTCTGCCATAGAATGACAGTATCACCTCTGCAGCCTTTAAATGAGTTTAAAATAATGCCTGACTTCTATTATCTGTTAAATGTAAAAGTATTTCTGCTGTTTGATGTCTTACCTAAAAATGCAGAAGACACTTCTGATATAACAAGAAAATTCTCTGAGAACATGCACAGCTAAACTTGACTGCATTGCTGAATTAAAAACACTGAGAATTAATTAAAAAAAAATGCTTTTTAAAATATCTGTTTTGACAGCTTCATAATAGGTAAAAAAACCTTCAAACAACAGATTCACATGTATTTAGAGTTTTATATCTGACACTGAATATTTCTGAATACTAGATTAGAATTGGACTTTGAAGCTTTTTGGTTTATATTTAAGTGAACTGGTTGCAATTTTACATGCAAAAGAATGAATTAATGAAATGAGGGATTTTGGTAACTTTAAAATTTAAAGAAGTCTGTCTGGAAGTAGATTTACCAACTTAACAAAAGCAGCAACCTCTACAAAAAATAGGCAGATTAAATGGGAAATACTGATCTAGAGAAAAGCTCTCCATATCAGATGTCCCAGCACCACCTGCATGCAACCTTAGGGTTGCATTTTTTAACCAGTGAATTTTTAGCCAAACTACAAAGTCTTAAGACATCTGGAAGAGTTAATATCTTGACTTGAGTTCAAGTTAATAAGCTTGAATTCCTTGGCTTATGCTGTTTTCAAACTAGTTTTAGAGGAGAATTCTTGTGTGAAAAAAGCAAGAAGTTTTATTGGCACAGACATGAAATGGGCCAGTACATACATTAAGAGGATTAATTGCACCGAGATTTATGCACAGGCTCATTATCATCAACGCGCAGAGATGTTTCCAAAAACTAACAAAAGCGAGGGCTACTCTTTTTGAGGCAGCGGGAAGTCAGACATCAAGGAGACTGAACTTCTCAAGCAACCTTGGGCACGAGTGGGCAGAGCCTCTCACCTTCCACGCAGGAGGGCTGAGCCCGCGTGGTCCCGGCCACCTGCCCCGGGAAGCAGGAGCACTTCACGGTTTGGGATCGCTCCTCGATCCGGTTCTTGTTGCAGCACCTGTGCACGGCCACAACTTCACACGTGCCTTGCTTCACCTGGTGCTGGCCTAGTTGTCCCAGAGGTAAGGGATGGAGAGAAAGAAACACGTCAGTGCCTTAGGAAGGAGCCAGGTTGTGCAGTGCTGCATGATAGTGATTCTCCCCAGCGCCGGCTTAAATCCCAGGAATGCAAAGAAGCAAAATATCTTGTAGGATCTGGCTCATTCCCTGAGTTTATATGCTAGGCTTTCTTATAAAATTATAAGTCAGTTTTCTAATCTATCTTCCCTCACCCTTACAAAGCCATAGGGAGAAGAGCAATTTGGAGTACTCAGTTAGATGATGAAGGCAAAAAGACAGAACACGCCCCTCTTCCTTTGCCTTCCTGACATCCACCAGGTTTTATATTTAATTCTTTCCCTTCATAAATGGACACAATGGATAGGATAATATTTAATATAAGAGAGACTTCTTAAATAATAGGGAAAGTTTTTAACACATCAGCTAAGCACTGCTTGCTATGCTTGTCATCACAGACAGGCTGAGAACGAGGTAGGCTGTAAAGCTGTGATGGATTAGTCAAGTTTTATCCAAAAGAAAAAAAACACACACACAAACTGTATGGATTTCTTCATTTCCCTCCCAGACCATTCTAAACAAGGCTCTGATAAATATTGTGCCCTCCTGCTTTTCTCATGATTCACTGTCCCTTATTTCTCCAAGTTTATTTTTCCTCTCCCTTTCTCTTTCTTGCTCTTGCCTTCACGTCTCACCTCACTGCTCCTTGCAGCTGATCACTTTCCTCCACTGCCAAACTTCCTCTCCATCCTGCCTAAACCTTCTCTCAGAAACTCCACAAGCCCCTCAGCTCCTTGCAGAAGTCATTTCCACGTCCTCACTTTCCTGAACAGCTTTCAAGTGCTTCATCTTGCATTTGTCTTGTCTTATTTAGAGTAGAGCCTTGGATGGCTCTTATCTGTGTTTGCAAAGCACCTTGTAAATTAACAGCACTACAGAGGAGGGTGAGTTATTTCATAAGAGAGCCAGACAGGGAGACAACACTGAGAATAATAAAAATAGTCACCATTAAAGCAGCACAAAGTATGAGAAGAGAGACGGCGCCGATATCGGTGTAGGTGTGGCTGATATCAAAGGCACAGAGAATGAGGAGATGCAAGGGGAAGGGAGAGAACTCTCCATGGACAGTCCTCCAAGTGACAACCTGAGAATTACCCTGCTGCCTCCGTGTCTGCCCTGTTTGGAGGGTTTTGTTTGGATATTTTGTGTTAGTTTCGGGGGTTTTTTTATTTTTTTACAGTATCTGCTGCTAACTCGCATCTGGCACACCTTTACAAATGAAATTTTACTGAAGGATTAATATCGCTGTATTTTTTGTGCAGAAAAAGTTACAGCTTGGTTAGGTGTGAAATCTTAACTTTCTAAAAGAGTTAGCAATGCAATTTAGGCTCCTATGGGGGTTCTTAAAAAAATAGTATTAAATACATACATATAACTTTTTTTAAAAGTTGGCTTGGCAGTGTTCCTTGCTGTATATGTTTTGGTTTCACAAGTATTTCAAGCACAGCTGAAATACTTGTGAAAACACTTGGCTGCCTGGATTTTGTTGCCAAATTTGTATTCATAACAACCTCAATGGACAAGAAACTATGCATATTCAATCTTGGAGTGGAAATGTAGTGTTCTACTTGAGCACTCAACTTTTTAAAAAATTATATATACAGAGATTTTTTTTTTCCTTTTTTCCCCCTGAGAACAAAGCTGCACTACTTTTAAGCAAAATGTGCTACAGTAGAAAAAATGCATAAGGTATTTTACAGCAAGTTGGCAAAATGCTGAAGATAAGATAAAAGTACCTCACAGAGCCCCTGTAATAAGTTTATTGGCAGACTCTGACTTTTCATGCAAGTACTTAATACCCATATAATAATAAACAGTTACCAGTCAGGAGGACAGCAGCTTCTCTGTAAGTCAATATGGAAAACAAGCACACAAAAGAGAAAGTAAATTTGCCACTTCATCCCAAAGAATTGTTCCTCAAAATGCCTGATGTGACAATGCTTGGAGAAAGGGTGGCACAAGTTCTGACAGAAAAGATTTTGTAAAATGAGATGGTTAACTTAAGAGAGGTTGTTAATTTAATGACGTCATTAATTTATTTATTAAATAAATTTAATATTTGTTTAATTATCTGATTATTAATGTTACAGCCTAAATCAAAGCTCTTTGGAGAAAATGTCCATTGGTTTCCTACAGTGCCCACTGTGGTGGTTCCTGCATTCACTGGAATCAACAGCAAAATTTCTATTCACTTCAGGACAGCAAGATCAGAGTGGTTTGTCTCTTGAGAATGAGATTTTATAAGGGAAGCAATAAAAAGCAAAAGTTTTGAGCTGCTCAGGCGACATATTTTTGTTTGCCATGTATCTCATCTGAAAGACCAAGTGGCCAGGCCTTGTCCTTAATCAAAGTCACTATTCACCAGCCATCAGATGCTGAGATAAGAGAAGAAGCCTTTTTTCCCAGAAGGTACATCATACAGATGGACAAGATCCAGCTCCAAGGACCAGTGTGTAGCTGCAGGGATGTCTGTTTTCCAGCTCAAATCCTGCTTCCTTTAGGTGAACAGTCCTGTTAAGCCAATACCAAAGGCAATCAAACACGCTGGCCCTGAGCACACAGCCCCAAAAAACCTGAGGCTCTCTTTCAATTATCCTGTTTGACTTTCAAAGTACTGACAGTGCTGCCCTGGAGTGCCAGGAGTCAACACACGCTGCTGCTTGCAGAAGGTGAGATTAAGTTACCTCATGAAAGCAGCCCTTGTTGTAGGAGCTGTTTTTCTGCCACATTCCTGTTTGGCATCTCCACAAGCAGGTAGGGAAAGGTGTCCCCTCCTCATCTCCTGGCAGGAGTGGGATGCCCAGGTTTGAAAGCACCACTGCCACACAAGGGAAGGCAGCACTCCCCTCCCTCATCCCTAGTGCACAGCTCTCATGGAGAACAACAGTGGAGGCACTAAAAAGCCACAGACATCTGCATGCATCATTTGCATTAATTGGATTGCCCTTGTAATAGTCTTCCCCCTCCTACACGCTCACATCTATATTTCCTCCTGCTTGTTCACACACATCCTGACACTTTTTATGCTGTTGAGCACCATATGAATTTCTCCTTAATATTCAGACACATCTGTGAGCAGGTGCTGAACAAATGCTGAGGGCTAACGTGGCACCTTTCTGTCCTGTTTTTGCCAGTGTTCAGAAATCTAGAGTGCTACAGTAGATTTGCAGAGTGGCTTTCACATGTAAGAAAACTCACAGAAAATCTTAACCAAACCTAATTCAATCTGTTCCTCCCTAGATCTACTGAAACCTGTTGTAGCTGCATTCAGGTGCCCAACAGCAGCAAAAAGAAAGAAGATAAGAATTCTCTCCTGTGTGTTTTAACATTCACTTGCACTAAATAAACCTTCATCTCATGTTTAAAGTTAACAGGCAGCTGAGATTATAATGACAGAAACACTCAAGAAACGCCTTAAAATATTTTATAATCGATGAATTCTTCAGAAGCCAAGTAATTAGAGGAGCAGGGTCTGAGGAGTTTTTAAAATGTGAAGATCACGGTAAGTGAATTCTATGCTGGACATATCAGGAAAGCCATTTCAGGGAGAAATGCAGTGCAAGAGAGGGAGAAAAGCTGTGGGGAGCAAAGCCCATAAATTCATAGCTCATCACCTGTAAACCTATCCAGATCTGCAACTTAAGGGCTTTTGCAGTTGAAATTCAGTTACATCTTCCCTTTTAAATAGGAAAACTCTCTGAAGAGAGAAACCTTTTATCAGCAACACCACCACACAACAGTCTCTGTCACAGAGCAGCTTCTGCCTGTTGAGAAGAGAACATGGGCCAGCCAGGCACGGTGGAGGACAGGGCATGAGGGTGGAGAACAATGAGGCTCTGTGTTTCCTCTCACCAGGAGTTTGGCACGTGTGCTGCTATCCATATCCTAACTTCTTCACAGCTCTGCTTCCCCAGAAGCCCCAGAGCTGTTCTGGCTCACTGAGGACACTTTCTCTGCCTCCTAGTTCAGGGCACAGACACAATGGGACAGGGCTCCCTAAGGGAGCAGGATATTCCCTGCTATGGATGTTGCTGCCTTCCATAATGAGGCACCTACAGGTAACAACAGCCCTCAGGTGCCCAGGTCTGGAATGTTTCTGAATGACCTCCAGAAGTGTCCACGTGAAGGTTCTGTGACCATTTATCTGTAGTATTTTCATCCCAGAGGAAGGTGCTGTGTAGAACTGCAGGATTTCCCTGGGATTTCAGAGAACACATCATCTCTGAAGAACAAGGAAGTACAAACCAAGAAATTGTTAGGCTTGGACATTACAATCCAGCACAAGTGTTGTGAGTAGAGTTGATCCAATAATCACTACTGAACTGTTTATTCTCTGTGGTATTCTTAACATTCTCTGTATTATTCCTAATGCTTTTTTTTCAACAAACATATTTGACAAAACCTTATTTTCACTTTCTTCATAGAAGTCAGAGGGCAGGTACTCAATTAATACTTCTAAAACTCTTTGAAATGCTCAAAAGAAAAGAGGGAAATACAATTATTGTTAATAAAATATCAAACATGGTAGTGATGCACTTCAAAACCACAAGGAACATATCAAAGAAAGAAAGAGGCTTTCAGAAGGTTGCTAACCAATTCTGGCCACATCCATTTCATCTCTGTGACTAATTCTGATCACTCCCAGGGACTGCTGTCTCAATGCAATATCCATGCAGGCAGCACTCCTCTACCAGAAATCCTGAACAACCGCCTCTTCTTTCTAATTTCTTGGTTAAGAGACATAAGGAAAAGACAAATTTAAAGGGAGTTCTTATCTCTGTTTCATAATCTGCCACCTCTGATGAAGAGAGCTGCTATGCTGTGGAGAGTAAATCTGGAGTAGGATGAGCCCAGCTCAGCACATTCCTCAGAAAGCCTTGAAACCAGCAAGCTTGGTCTGCACAAAACCAACTGCATCATTTATTTAAAGGGTGAGAGGATGGATGTCAATAGGAGGATGAACAGCTATGGAACTAAATATTGCAGGCAAGATCAAGAGAAACAAATCAGTTTAGAAGTCAGCACTGATGTTGTTTGGAAGAGGAAAGCACTTTAAGAAGCTCGGTGCCAGTTCCTCATCTGCCTTCATCTCATGCTGGCTTTTGCTTACAAATCCATGAGCATAGGAAGTACACACCAGAAGGCAAATATTGCTAGGAAAACACAAATAGTAGAGGAAATAACACTTGCTATTTTTCATATTCTTTGCCAAACATATTTACAAAAATCTATCCAGCTCACATGGCAGGATTTTTTTGAGGGGTAAAAGGTGGAAAGGAGTATTTCTAAAGATGACAACTCTTTTCAAGAAAAGAAGCTGAAAGTCCCTTGGAAAGCAAAATTTACACACCATGTTATAGGCTGAGAATTCAGCAGAACTTTTTCTCTACCTCCATTCTGTCAGCTACTGGGATTTTTTTCATAATTTCACATTCATGTCACAAGGTTCTATCTTAAATGCTGTCCTCCTTCAAGGATATACAGTTTATATATGTATACACACACACATTCTCAGAAACTGCCTCTGAATATACAAATCTGTCCAGTTCCACTTTTAAAGTCCAACCTTTTCACTTATGGGCAGTAAGGGAGTGCTCAGAGATAGTCCAGAACTGCCACAAAAGCCCAGTTCAGCTGTTCTAGGATAAATAGACAAGAAATATCTTCCCATAATCACCTGCCCATGATAATAGGCAAAGTAAAATGTAACACACCAAAAAAATCAAAGACAAACAAAAAAAGGGGGAAAGGAATCCTGTTTGCTAACCATTTCTCTTACAATCCTCAAATACACTGCAGGATCGTGATTCCCAGTGCTAACACCTGTGAGAAAAAAGCAAGCAAAGATACAAGCATTTTCCAGATGTAGGAATAGAGGCTGGAGCTTCCACAATGTGCAGGTTTCAAACCAAAGGGTTTTTCTCACAACTTAGAAAGTTACAGATTTTATTCTCATCAAGACATTTGTGCTTTTTTCCTTGTGGAAACCAGCAGTGTGGTACGTGCAAAATCACAATCAAGATTTTAACTGGGGAATCAGGGAACCAGCCCTGAACCACTTTAACTTGTTTCAGGTGAGAAGTGACACGTTGGGTAAAAAAAAAACCTCTCAAAACAAGCAACTAAGTAGAGAGGAACACCAGGGGTACAGTAGGTGTACCTCTATATTTGAAAATAGGTGAGTGACCTCAAACCCTGATAATGAGAGCCACAGAGTTAATGAAATCATAACCCTTCAGAGCAGGTGGAGGAACCTGCTGACACAGCTGGAGAGAACCATGTAACACACTGAATTCTGCCCTGAGTGTCAGGGGTCACATCCATATGGAGATTAAAGTCCTCTGGAATAAGTAGCACAGGTGACCTTAGATCAGACACAAGCACAGAGACTTCTCCAAGGAAAGAAACATTAAATCTGAGCGGTCGATAAATCAAAACAGCTGAGAAGGTGCTGGAAATGAGGGGGGGGAGGAGGGAAAAACTGCTGCAAAGGGAAAGGTGGATGGAGGAAGGGTGACCTGGAAGCAAAAACAAATTAAAACATGAGTGTCTCTATCTCCTGGGGTGCTTGCTGAAGTCGATCAATGAGGACTGCTGCCTTTCAGCTGGGCACCAATATTCATCCTGGTTCAAGCACACACATCACTCGTGCAGACAAAATCCAAGAGCAAAAACCCTCACAGGGCACCTCAGAGTAAAGCAGTGTTAATAATTTCCTACGGGGAGCTTCCTACTGTGGGGCTATTTTAGGTGAGGCAGAGGAGAAAATGCAAAGGAAAGATTTGGTTTTCAATCATAACTTGTAGCAAATGAGCAACATTGTGCTCTCTAATATAGAAGTATTTCCCAGGTGTCCCATTAACACTCTCTCCTGCTATTACACACGGACCTCTATTTTTCTCTCATTTGTTCCTTCCTTCGCAAATTTATCATGAGAGAAAGGGAAAGAGAATGAAACCAGTTCCCTGGAGAGATTTCTGCTTGCCTGAAGAAAGCAGGTACACACACATGCATACAGGCCAGGCTTGTGGTTACTCACCACTTTGTAAGCAAAAATTAAATTTTCTGCCTCAAGTGTGAGAACTGATTTCCTCTTAAAACAGGGTTGTTCTTGCCATAGGAAAGCAAAAATAGCATATTTGGGACCACAAACTGAGAAAGGCAGTCCCATCCACATCAGTAATGAAGCCACCCTGCCCCAGGTGGCACTAACACAGCCCTTGCAGGCAGCAGGAGCTCACTGCCATTTGCAGTTGCTCCCCACACCCAGGCTCAGGGCTGTGCTTGTTGTCTCAGAGCAGCTTATTGCTGCTCATCTATAGCATGGCAGAACTTCATTTAGTAGTATCACAATCTTTAAGAAATTAAAAAAAAAAGGCCAAAAAAACAACAACAACAACAACAAAAAAAAACTTTTAAGTCTGTCCCATGCATGCAACAAAATGTATTTTGAGGATTAAGCTTTGTGCCTTCCTGAGCATTCCTCCATCACCTGAAATATCTAATGATCATTTCAGGCTTACTTGTGTAAAACAAACATCTGTAATCTACAAAGTACCAGAGGTATTTTTAACCCAGTCCAAGGTCATTCATCAGACAAGAATATTTGTTTAGAGAATATGAAACACTAATTGTCGTCTAAGTCATTAGGCTTTGCAGATTAAGTAGATGGAAGCTGCCAGAAAACAAAGTAGATGTTTGGGAAAAAAAGGATTCTCTTCATTTCAAGAGAAAATTGAGTCTTTATTCTCATGTCCAAATAGAATCAGTAAAACTGGGGAGAGCAACCAAGGAAACATGTACTGTACTCCATTTTGCTGCTCAAAACAGCTCACTCTAACAAGGCATAAAGTACTTCTGCTTTTCTGGGGTTTATTTTTGTAATGAAAAGGTCTATTTCCCTCCTTAAATTACCTTGATGGGACTATAGAATAATAGGAATTTGCCTGAATTTGACAGTTAGAGGTAGGCAAATATATAATTATTCATTAATTAACCCTCATTTGACAGTCTGTTCCAGAAAGATCCAGACATAACAGCTATAATTAAATGGTGTGGCTTATGAAACTCTTCTGGTTGTCCTGTTTGACATTCTTAATTTAAAAGACAGGCAATGAATCCCTCTTTCCACTAATTGCTCTGTGTTTATTAAAATCATAGAGCAGCATTTTTTACCACTGGAAGAACTGTCTTTTTCAAAAAGCAGAAGCAGCAGATAAGACTGAATTTGAATGATAGATTTCAGAGCTGAAGTGGGATGAAGTTTCATGTGATAGGCAAATCGGGCAAATGGAATTCTGAGGAATGTGACAAGCAATCAGATCACTGGGCACCAGGCCATCAGGTCCTCAGCTGGTCTTTAATCCCTGGGAAAAGCCCTATGTCCTGATCACCACTGATTGATTATTTTCAAAGTTTGTCTCATTTTATATCAGGTTTTATACAGCTGTAATGATTGCCTTGGGTTTATCCGATGGAATAGACAAGGAAAGCATCACAGCAGCCCAAGTATAAGATCCAGCTGCCAGTTAAGCAATAACAGGTCATAAAACTAAATTGAACAAATGCATTTTTAACTCTGAGTGGCATGAGGACTTCTAAGTGGTTTCAGCATGTACAGAGTCTATCCAACCTGGCTGAACAGTTCATTGAACTGAAGTTGTTTTTACTGCTATAGCCAGAAGTGCAAAGCATAAGTGAGGTTTCCAGAACATCAACAGACAGTCTGTTAGTCAGCACTGCTGAAA
Source organism: Hylia prasina (assembly GCA_013397195.1). NCBI lineage: Eukaryota > Metazoa > Chordata > Aves > Passeriformes > Sylviidae > Hylia > Hylia prasina. Next base: position 1,171,431 of record VYXD01008937.1, on the reverse strand, counting down.
TATGAGGGGGTTTCTTACATGAAAAATAAAACCCACTGCAGACTGCCCACCATTTCATGCAGCACTGTAACAGACACAAAATAAAATATAATCACAATGAAATAACGTGAGAATCAACCTGGTAACTGTTTCCCACAGGCCCACATTTAAACTCCTGAACCCAACTTACACTGCTAATGACAGAATAATACTTTAAAGGTCAGAATTCAGAAGTTGTCAGGGTCTGTACATTTTCTATTTTATCCTGATGACTCTCTGTCAAAGCTTCAACATTAATACTTCCTTTTCTTTTCAAGATTCTGCAGCTCTCTCGAGCCTCTCAACTTTCACTTTTTAATCTTCTTTACCTAAGAATAAAGGTGTAAGACTAAAATTTTAACATTCCAGTCACAGGCTATGACCCAAGAAAATCCCAGAAGGGTGCAGTTCAAAGAGCCAAATGTGGAAATCTCTGCTCTGTAACTGGGCATGCACAAGTGGGTGCTGCCACAACACACAAACTGTGCTGATCTCTCACCCTATTTCCCCCATGCCATTTATCTTATTAACCCTATTATTTTATGCAGCCAAAAGTTGTTTTTGAAGTCAGTGTACAGCTACTTCTACATAAATTTAGCTTTTTTTTCATTTGGCAACTAGCAACAATAACAATATTTCACACAGGATTAAAATGTGAATTACTACACAAAAGGTGTTTGAATCAGTAAAGACAGAGTGTTAAAACACTCTTCTCAGAAATGAAAGGACTATCAGTTAAAATATTATTTTTTTTGTTCCACACATCCCATTCCAAGCATCCAAGAATTCAGCTCATTAAAATTGACAGTCCTTGAAGACGATTAGGTAGATTTTCCATTTTAATTAAGCCAGCCAGCTTGAAGTGAAAAGTTAAAACATAACTTTATAATGGCACAGAAGCCACTGTATCCTGTAATATGTGCCACAGGAACAAACTGGAGAGCAGCATGAAAATCCTCCCCCCACACCATGTCATAGCACTGACAGAAAGAAACCACAATTTCAGTGAATTTCTCTGGGAGAAATTCAAAGAGTTTGATCCTTGAATCAAATTCAATCCTCACTGCCATCACTCAAAGGACTAAGAGAGTTCTTGACTCTTGCAGATTATTGTATTTGGAAGGGGGGTTTTGACCATGAGGTGGAAATTTGCCCCCCGATAACTGAGCACATTTATTTTGGATGCAGCAGATGCAATAACAGCATTTTCCTGCGCCTGAAGGAAACCAGACAGACACTGGCTTAGCTCCAGGACACTTGACAAATCATATTTGGATTAGAAGCTCAGAGGAGTTAGAATTGAAGGGGAAGTCTCAAATTCCCAAGGGCTTTTGAATGTCCCATTCTTATGTTGGCAATGAAATCTGTTTGAAATCAATGGCAATTAGATGTTTAAATAGCGGGAAGACACTTGGATGTTTTTCCAGATGTTGGCCAGAAAAAAAATAAATCATGCAAGTAAGTCTGAAAAGGAGATTTACTTCATTCACCACAAAACAGGGGGGTTGCTCTTTTTAGCAGGAACACTTGTCACAACTGGGCAAGTTGCAGAAACAGTGTAGTGAAATTGTCCCTTGAAAGTATCCCAGCCAGCCTGTCAGATTTGACAAAGTTTCATTCCTACCAGAAAACAACAGGCTTCCTCACCTGGTGAATTTTTCCTTGGCCCTAATAAGACTATCAGCAAATGCAGAGATGAATTAGAATAGTCATTAAGGAGACAGAGCATAAAAAATGAGCCACAGGAAAGGTCAGAGCAACGAGGGTGAATGAAGAAGAGCACGTGCCCTGTCACCACCGCTGCAGATGTGAAGGGAACAACCAAGGGAGAGAAGCAGATGTTCCTCTTAAAGCCCTGCAAATTTCCTGGCTGCTTTCAAGGATAATGGGGCAGCCATAGGTGGCACGGGGGGACATGTCATTACCTTCTGCAGTGCTGGTGAGGCTCCCCCAAGAGCCATTGACTTTAACAGCAATGATGCACCGTCCCCTGTCTGAGAAAGTTAAAGGTGACCTGGCACAGTTGTCATTAGTTTCACTCTTTCCACAAGGATGGTACTCTAAATAAAGCAGGTGGGTTTTCCCCTTGAAGTCAGCATATTTAAAAGGGGAAGCTTTTAACGGGTTTCTTCTGATCGTATTTTCAAAAAAAAAATTCAACCCACAGTTTATGTGGAGGTTTTTTACCCTTAAAAGTTGTGTTTACTTTAACTTGCTAGAAAACACTTTCTGCCAGTGTGTTTGGCTTTTCTTGATCTCGAAACACACATTGCCCTGCAATATATATTGTCAGAACAGTAGATAGCTTTGAAAATCCATGGACATTGTGAGATTATATTCAGTGTCCTTTTGATATTTCCTTCCAGTCAGTGTGTCAGCAGGGACAGGGTGGGAAGCAGCTATGGCTTGCATTAGCTGCTCCTACAGAGCAGCAGCAGTTCCATGAAGGCACATTCCTCTGCAAGACCCCTTTGTTGAAGGTCCTGAGAAGCCAAGCAAAGGTCAGTTTAATCCGTAGTGAGTCCCAGCAGCAGGAGACAGTGACAGCTGCATTAGTGGCACTGTCTGTAATGAGCTGCCAGGTGCTCCTCAGCCCTGTGCAACACTTGCTGGATAGCCCGTGGAAAAAGACTTCCCTTCCATTCACACCTGCTCAGCTCCTGCTATCTTCAAAGCTTCTCAGGATGCTGTGTGGGGTTGGATTGCCTCCCTCACACTGTTCTTTGAGCCTTTAAGTGTGAACTTCTGGCAGCCTCTGCTTTAAACACGAGCTGCTCTCCTGCCTCCTGCTGCTGGGCTCCCTCCAGTGCCCATGCCAGAGGACTCGTGTCCGGCAGCATCATCACTGCCCAGCAGGCAGCTCCCAGCAGCAGGAACCTGGCCAGAATCCCACTAATCTCCCTCAGTCAGCACAATCCAGGAAAACAGCAGAAATTCTGTCTTCTATCTGGATAAGAGGGAAGGAGACAGCCAGAGAGAAAACCACCAGGAAATTTTTCTTCAGTGAATTTGTGCTTATCAACAGCCCTGAGAGCTCCAGCTCTCTGCAAACCAAGCACCTGTCTGAGGGCACTTCCCAACAGCAGCAGGCAGATCTGGCTTAGGAGCAACAGCCTTGAGGTAAAAGGCTTTGTATCTCATTACTGATCCATCGAGGCTCTCTGATCTTACACCATTGCAGCTCATAATTATGTGCAAAACCTCTTTCGAGCACAAGAAATTACAAGACTTTCTTTATAGTGACTGTCCACCTTCAGAGCATGTAAACCTGACCAGCTGAGATTAAACAATATAATTTACAGGTTGGTTTCTGCACTACCACTTCCCTGAAGAGAACTCAATTGTCAGCACACTGACAGTTCTGGCTAGCACAGTTTAATTCTACCTTGGCAAACAGAACTTTCAAGGAAAGTAACTCACTCACTTGAACTGCCATGACTTTTCTTTAATGAAATAGTCTGAGTCCTGTAATGTAAAAATACCTGCATTTCTGCATTTAATAACAATATGAGTTTAGCTTAACAAATAGTATAAAATTTTATTGTTAGGGAACAGGCATGGTGGTATTCAACACGACAATGCAGAAATAGAAATGGCTTTTCAAAAGTCTTTTGTTATTTCATATGTGATTAAGTGCCTGCAAGCTTTCTGTTTAAATACTTCTAACCAAGTCATTTACTTTTTACTCCTGAATTACAGGTGAAATATGTAGTAATTTTAATTGCAGTCTCCAACAAGCTGCTTCTGAGAACAAAAAAAATCTAAGATAAAAATTCCCCCTTTATTTTTGGGCAAAGGTTAAGGGAGAGACAGAAATGTGGAAAACTTAAGAGTCTAAAATGAGTATAAAATAATTATTTGGTTTAAAACAAGGAAATACAGCAAAAGATACATTCCACTGTGAATCAGTGTCTGTGATAAGGCAGCATACATCTAGAATGAATATTTTAATTTATCCTGAAATTGGTGGAAGATGTCCTGAGGTTATCATAAATATGTACACTTTGGAAGTAGCTTTAGCTGAGAAGGGATCTAGCTTCAGCAACAAAACCCCAGAAGAGTTCATTTTACAAACAAGAAAACAGGTTTCTCACTATCCTCTTCCAAGCACCCTGTGTTCTATGAGGCTGCAAAATAATGATTTATCTTTAATCACAATTCAAAACCACACAGCAAACCAGACAGGTGAGCTGACAGTAAACGTGCTCATAATTTGACCTGGCCATGTATTGGCTGTTCCTAACTCCAGGTTAGACAAAGCAATGGTTTACAAGGCTCAGCACCAGAGAGAATTAGACCTTCAGATATTAAAAACATCTGACACTTCACTCAGAGTGTCCCACTTTTACCTGAAGGAAATTTGCCATGCAGGTTTCCTAAAAAAGCAGGGAAGCACCGGAAACCACATCCATTGCCAGCACCTACAGTTTCACAAGGGGTGAGTAAATTGCACATTTCAGCATCATCTGTTCCTCAGAGGCTCTTAAACACATCTTAGAGGCAAGAGCTGGACACCAAACCATCACAAAGATTTGATTGCCCCAGGTACCAGGACAACTCCAGGGAAGGGAACAGCAACATGAGAGTCCCTGAGCCAAACATTCTGCACTGGTGGTGAATGGGACAGTGGAAGAAAAGTGTGATACTCACAAAATCATCAAATCATAGATAGGTTTGAATTAGAAAGGACCTGAAAAATCACCTGGTTCCAACCTGCCTGCCATGGGCAGGGACTCCTTTCTCTATCCCAGGTAGCTCCAAGTCCCATCCAATCTGGTCTTGGACTGGGATGGAGCAGCCACAGCTTCTTTGGGCAACCACCCCCACAGTCAAAAGCTTCTTCCCAATGTCCCACTTAAAGTTGCTCTCTTTTAATTGAATCTATTCCCCCTTGTCTTGTCATCACAGGCCCTTGTAAATGAGTCTCTCTCCATCTCTCCCATAGCCCCATTCAGTCCTCACAAGGATTTCTCTGCTCTCTCTCCACAGAGCCCACACTGCAGTGCTCTGATGGACCCAGCTGGAAACGATTTCCAGAAAAGAACTTGGAGGAGGTTTCAAGTATGTCTTCCAAACCGACTGCAGCAATGAGGCACCTGAAGGCCTGAACCACAGAATTTCACTCCCTACATAACTTTTAGGTATAATTACCTTAAATATCAAGTACCTTAAACATCAATAGTAAAATCTCAGACCACCAACACCCTCCTTTAGCTACAAAGGCTGCCCTTTTTCACTCTTCTTGAAACCTATTGAGCCTGTGAGCCAGGGTGGATTTGCTCCCAGTGTGCCCTGGCTTCACTTTTATTCTTTCCCACAGGCAAGGCACTGAGAGCACTCAACTGCCACCTGTGGGTATCTTTTAGAAGCTAGTGAACAGCAGGGTGTGTCAAAAGAAGAACTCAGCTCCCTTCCTACTGAGAACTATTCCACTTTTCAGTTTGTACTCATTAAATTCCACTAACTATTAGACATGAAATCAGACATGTTATTTGGCAACAAACCTAACATCTATTTGCAATGGTCTAGAAAAAAGCCAGCATTATTTCTCCTTCAGGAGAAATGCATTTTGCTCTCCAAGATTAAAGGGTGCAGTCTTTTGAAAATCATAACTCATTTCTCCTTTCATTCAGTTAAAATCATTGACATTTTACCAGGAACCTCAGTAATACCTTGTTATTCAAAAAACACTGAAGCTGGGTAAGAGAGAATAGATTTCTAGTTCTTCTAACATTCCTGTCAGTTCAGACCAGAAGGATTTTTTTTTTTGTTAACTTTTTACACGTACATCAAATTTCAGAAAAAATTCCAGTCAGTAGAGAAGAAAAATCTGTTAATCTAGACCCCCAAAAACCTGAAAATACTGCAAGTGAAGAAACAGGTGTGTTTGTGCATGAAACACCATGTCAAAATTGGGACTACCCTCTTTAAAAGAGTTTCTCACCTCCTATTTCTCTCTCCTAGCATTATGAGAACAGAGCCATGACTGATCATGATTCACAGCTTAAAGCACAGGTGAGTTTCACATGAGAGGTGGATGGCAATAACCAGGATGAATAGATTCTGTGTTAGAGATCCAACATGCTGCCAGTCCAGCACATTATCCTTTGTCAGCTTCTGAGTAATTTTAAGCATCTGTATAGGGGTGGATTATTAGGTAGTTTATGTTTCATGGCACACAGACCATTTGTGGGGAGTCTGTTAGAAGTGGAAAACAGGTTTGTTTGCAGGATTCTGTAAATGGTTTCCTCAGATACCTCCACACTGCAAGGTGCTGCTTTCATGGGGGCTGAGCAGGGACCCTTTTCTCTCAGCTGACACCCCAGACCGCACAACAACATGGAAAGTGATGAATTAAAAATACTGGAAGACAATCCTGGAGCAGGGAGTGACCAGTTTCTGGCTAGAGGCAGAGAGAAAACTTTCAGCAAGCAATCAGGCCTGGGTGTAAAGGTAAATGCAACATGGTTTGTGTCTTGTCTTCAGAAGTGCTGAAGCAAGACAGGCAATTAGGCAAAATGAGAATGGACTCAGTGAAACAATTTGTTATTTGTTTGTTATTCACTAACATCTGATAGAGACTCCACAGAAACAAAATCCCTTCCTGGAGGTCTTTGCCTTGCTTAGAACTCATTACCCCAGAGACTGGAGATATCACTGATGCTATTTTAATCCACTAAGCTGCTGTTGCTTAGCTATGTGGCAAGTCTTATAAAACTCTGCTCTGCACAAAGCAAAATCTTCTCTCTCCTGGCAAGAAGTCCTTGAACTTGAAGGTTTGAATCTCTAGCAAGTCAGACTGTGGCAAAATGACTAGTCATAATAGCAGTGCAGGATAATGCCTTGTATTTTCAAATTTTAGGTTTTGCTGTACTGTATTAGTGCACATCCAGCAGCTCTTGTCACCAATAATTACTATCCCACAGCAACTACACTAAAGTACCCACCAATTAACTAATTTCATTTTGACAGTTTTAGAAGCAGAAGAGGAGAAATATTGATGTCTCCAAAGCACAGTCAGCAGCTGACACACATCTTCTTTCTATCCAAAGGAGCTGCTGTCAAATGAATTGCTTAAAAAGGTATTTGAGGTGGTTCTGTAGAATACAGCAAGGATGCACTGCAGAGCCTCCTGCAAGCATTAATTCTCGGGGTGCTATAAAGGTTGGTACAAATGAAAAATACTCCTTGGTGGCAAGAAATGACAACCTGAGAAAAGTAGAATTTATGGATGGCCAGTATTTTAAAGGCTGAGCAAGTTCTGAGAATAGGCATTTACTCTGAAAAATAAAGCAAATCTTGACTTTTTCAGCAATATGCACTAAATATTTAATAAGGGATCCTGGAGCTTGGGAAGGTTTAAGACACTGTGTTAGAACATTGAACTAATAAGCACCTCCAGTAAGCCTCTAAATACGTATAGTTAAACATTACCTAGTTTATTTTAATTATTTAACACAGAGACTGAAGGAGGTTAATGTGACCCAGTGGACTTGTTTATGTTGAAAACTATTGCCTCTCCTTACTCAAAAATCTGCATGCTGAGCTGCATCAGAGCACAGAGCTACAAGGGAGCCATAAGGAATAGAGGTTTACAGCTGCCTGCTAACACCAGGATGGGAGTGTTTGTACCAGGGTTGTGCCTGCACAGAGACACAGCCCATTAACAAAGTCAGGCCCATTAATTTTATTTACATCACTTGGAAAACTAATATACTTAAGTTAGAGGTGTACCTGGATGATGGGGGTCATTGCTCGTTTCCAAAATTTAGTTTTAGAAATATAAAAATCCCCATCATTTACTCTTCAGTTCACACATCCTAAAGCTAGTGGTCCTTCTCTTTCTTCGGATTATGGATGATACTTCACTTGGATCTTCAGCCTGATCCTCCAGCTACTACAGGAGAGAAAGCTGCCTTCACTAAGCCACAGAAAACAGGGAAATATCTCAAACCACCCTGAAAAACTCAAATGATAGGGGATAGGAACTAAATATTATGGAGAGAAAACCAGCTTTGCAGTCTTTCACATCCATCCAAAAAGAAGGAGATGAGGGAAGACAACTATTGATGGCCCCCATTAGGAAAGGGGGGGAATAATCCAGTTTGAAGCAATCCCAGCTAAGACCCAGCATATTCACCTGGACATCTCTTCTTTGGACAGATTAAAAGCTAGTCTTGCTTAAGCAAAAGGCTTGAGTTTCATTTTAACTGGGTATCTTGTTTATCAAAGGAAATCTTGTTCAACATTTGGTTTCATTTGTCCTTGGGAATGCCAGCACAAGCTGAGGCTTATGTTCCTTCCTGTCCATGGAATGCAAAATCATCCATCTCATGCACAGCACAACGTGCCAATGAAGAACATGGCTTAGCTCTGCAATGTCTCTGTTTCAGAGCACTGTTCAGAGGCATCATTTTGATTCTATAAACTGGTGTTTATAAAATAAAGGTTGTTACAGACTAAGGAGAAGAGCCACTGAGAGCAGAAGTCAGGGGACCCTTAGAGGCTCAGCTGGCAGAAGGAAGGTGTTGGAGCTCACTGTGCTAATGGAGTCATATGCACTCAGAAGGGAACATATCATGGAAATTTTGCATATGTGTTCCCTAGAAACAGAGATTCCTCTGTGCTAGAGCAGTCCTATCAGCAGATCCATGCACAAAGCTCTGTGCTGCTCTACCACTGGAGATCTACTGGTTCAAAACTGCAGAATCCTGCCCAAAGGGGTGCTAAACACCTATTTCAGCTTCACAAGAGACCCGCTCTGCCACCTCGACCCTTTCTCACCACCATCACCTTCTTGGAGGTCACAAACATGAGTGACCACGACTGTGTTTTGTTTCTAACTCATTGCTCAGCTTGAATGAAAGGTGTGGTATTTTTAAACCTTCACAAGATCCAGGTGCCTAAATTCCACAGCTATTCACTTTCCAAGATTTAAATAAGCTGCGGTTAGTGCTTTGGAGCTTTGCCCTCCAGAAAAACAAAACTTCATGAAAATTATTGATCTCACAGCAAAAAAACCTGATTTTCAAACAAAGCTGAAGTAAAATGATGCAAAACCTCCAACATCAACATCATCTTCAATCATCTAAAAATCTCAGAGAAATCAGTGGAGCAGAAACTCATCCACACAAAAAGAACATAATAATTAGTGATTCAAATGTTTTTTCTGAGAGTGAACCCAGGGGGTACCAGAGTATTTTTTAACCCCAGTCCTGGAAAAAAAAAAAAAAAAGAAATAGCATGCTCAAGTCTTAATTTTGTTGGCTTCTTTTTCCTTTTCTGCAGGAATTTGATTAGTGCTTTCCTTTCAAGCTCTCCCAGAGCTCAGTTATGTACCCGGAGAGCTTTTAAAGGAAAAGCACTTACTCGTTTGGCATCTCCCTCCAGCCCCTCCTAGCTCTAATTACAAGGTCCAGATTAAATATACAAATTAGTTCTATCACTGCATCTTTGGCCTTTTGGGAAAAAAAAAAAAAAAAAAAAAA